>OX246738.1:92050311-92239582 GCA_945910005.1 Isoperla grammatica
CTCGAGAGCTACTTGGACGTCGCCCTCCACGTCCAGGGTGGCGACCATCAGCTGAAGATGGCCCAGGAGAAGCAACTGACGTTGCTGGAGAACTCGTCTGGTCTCGGGTATCAGAACAAGATCAAACTCATGTGGGAGATTGTACGCGAAGCTGATGGTATGTAAGGCCTGTCTGTTTTATTGTTCTAATTGATAGCAAGATGTGGCAGCACATCTCAGATGTCGGATGCTCACTTCTGCTGCTAAATGCCCTCACTAATAGTCTCATCAGTTATCTCTTCCGCCCCAAGTCAACATGTGGCAGCACATCTCAGATGTCGGATGCTCACTTCTGCTGCTAAATGCCCTCACTAATAGTCTCATCAGTTATCTCTTCCGCCCCAAGTCAACATGTGGCAGCACATCTCTCAGATGTCGGACGCACAGTTCTGCTGCTAAATGCCCTCACTAATAATCTCATCAGTTATCTCTTGTGTTCCAAGGCAACATGTGGCAGCACATCTCTCAGATGTCGGACGCACAGTTCTTCTGCTAAATGCCCTCACTAATAATCTCATCAGTTATCTCTTGTGTTCCAAGGCAACATGTGGCAGCACATCTCTCAGATGTCGGACGCACAGTTCTGCTGCTAAATGCCCTCACTAATAATCTCATCAGTTATCTCTTGTGTTCCAAGGCAAGATGTGGCAGCACATCTCTCAGATGTCGGACGCACAGTTCTGCTGCTAAATGCCCTCACTAATAGTCTCATCAGTTATCTCTTGTGTTCCAAGGCAACATGTGGCAGCACATCTCTCAGATGTCGGACGCACAGTTCTGCTGCTAAATGCCCTCACTAATAATCTCATCAGTTATCTCTTGTGTTCCAAGGCAACATGTGGCAGCACATCTCTCAGATGTCGGACGCACAGTTCTTCTGCTAAATGCCCTCACTAATAATCTCATCAGTTATCTCTTGTGTTCCAAGGCAAGATGTGGCAGCACATCTCTCAGATGTCGGACGCACAGTTCTGCTGCTAAATGCCCTCACTAATAGTCTCATCAGTTATCTCTTGTGTTCCAAGGCAAGATGTGGCAGCACATCTCTCAGATGTCGGACGCACAGTTCTGCTGCTAAATGCCCTCACTAATAGTCTCATCAGTTATCTCTTGTGTTCCAAGGCAAGATGTGGCAGCACATCTCTCAGATGTCGGACGCACAGTTCTGCTGCTAAATGCCCTCACTAATAGTCTCATCAGTTATCTCTTGTGTTCCAAGGCAACATGTGGCAGCACATCTCTAAGATGTCGGACGCACAGTTCTGCTGCTAAATGCCCTCACTAATAGTCTCATCAGTTATCTCTTGTGTTCCAAGGCAAGATGTGGCAGCATATCTCTCAGATGTCGGACGCACAGTTCTTCTGCTAAATGCCCTCACTAGAAGTCTCATCAGTTATCTCTTGTGTTCCAAGGCAAGATGTGGCAGCATATCTCTCAGATGTCGGACGCTCAGTTCTGCTGCTAAATGCCCTCACTAATAGTCTCATCAGTTATCTCTTGTGTTCCAAGGCAAGATGTGACAGCACATCTCTCAGATGTCGGACGCACAGTTCTGCTGCTAAATGCCCTCACTAATAGTCTCATCAGTTATCTCTTGTGTTCCAAGGCAACATGTGGCAGCACATCTCTCAGATGTCGGACGCACAGTTCTTCTGCTAAATGCCCTCACTAATAGTCTCATCAGTTATCTCTTGTGTTCCAAGGCAACATGTGGCAGCACATCTCTCAGATGTCGGACGCACAGTTCTGCTGCTAAATGCCCTCACTAATAATCTCATCAGTTATCTCTTGTGTTCCAAGGCAAGATGTGGCAGCACATCTCTCAGATGTCGGACGCACAGTTCTGCTGCTAAATGCCCTCACTAATAGTCTCATCAGTTATCTCTTGTGTTCCAAGGCAACATGTGGCAGCACATCTCTCAGATGTCGGACGCACAGTTCTTCTGCTAAATGCCCTCACTAATAGTCTCATCAGTTATCTCTTGTGTTCCAAGGCAACATGTGGCAGCACATCTCTCAGATGTCGGACGCACAGTTCTTCTGCTAAATGCCCTCACTAATAGTCTCATCAGTTATCTCTTGTGTTCCAAGGCAACATGTGGCAGCACATCTCTCAGATGTCGGACGCACAGTTCTGCTGCTAAATGCCCTCACTAATAGTCTCATCAGTTATCTCTTGTGTTCCAAGGCAACATGTGGCAGCACATCTCTCAGATGTCGGATGCTCACTTCTGCTGCTAAATGCCCTCACTAATAGTCTCATCAGTTATCTCTTCCGCCCCAAGGCAACATGTGGCAGCACATCTCTCAGATGTCGGACGCACAGTAATCTGCTGCTAAATGCCCTCACTAATAGTCTCATCAGTTATCTCTTGTGTTCCAAGGCAAGATGTGGCAGCATATCTCTCAGATGTCGGACGCACAGTTCTGCTGCTAAATGCCCTCACTAATAGTCTCATCAGTTATCTCTTGTGTTCCAAGGCAAGATGTGGCAGCACATCTCTCAGATGTCGGACGCACAGTTCTGCTGCTAAATGCCCTCACTAATAGTCTCATCAGTTATCTCTTGTGTTCCAAGGCAAGATGTGGCAGCATATCTCTCAGATGTCGGACGCACAGTTCTTCTGCTAAATGCCCTCACTAATAGTCTCATCAGTTATCTCTTGTGTTCCAAGGCAACATGTGGCAGCACATCTCTCAGATGTCGGACGCACAGTTCTTCTGCTAAATGCCCTCACTAATAGTCTCATCAGTTATCTCTTGTGTTCCAAGGCAAGATGTGGCAGCACATCTCTCAGATGTCGGACGCACAGTTCTGCTGCTAAATGCCCTCACTAATAGTCTCATCAGTTATCTCTTGTGTTCCAAGGCAAGATGTGGCAGCATATCTCCCAGATGTCGGACGCCCAGTTCTTCTGCTAAATGCCCTCACTAATAGTCTCATCAGTTATCTCTTGTGTTCCAAGGCAACATGTGGCAGCACATCTCTCAGATGTCGGACGCACAGTTCTGCTGCTAAATGCCCTCACTAATAGTCTCATCAGTTATCTTTTCCGCCCCAAGTCAACATGTGGCAGCACATCTCTCAGATGTCGGACGCACAGTTCTGCTGCTTAATGCCCTCACTAATAGTCACATCAGTTATCTCTTGTGTTCCAAGTCAACATGTGGCAGCACATCTCTCAGATGTCGGACGCACAGTTCTGCTGCTAAATGCCCTCACTAATAGTCTCATCAGTTATCTCTTGTGTTCCAAGGCAACATGTGGCAGCACATCTCTCAGATGTCGGACGCACAGTTCTGCTGCTAAATGCCCTCACTAATAGTCTCATCAGTTATCTTTTCCGCCCCAAGTCAACATGTGGCAGCACATCTCTCAGATGTCGGACGCACAGTTCTGCTGCTAAATGCCCTCACTAATAGTCTCATCAGTTATCTCTTGTGTTCCAAGGCAAGATGTGGCAGCATATCTCTCAGATGTCGGACGCACAGTTCTGCTGCTAAATGCCCTCACTAATAGTCTCATCAGTTATCTCTTGTGTTCCAAGGCAAGATGTGGCAGCATATCTCTCAGATGTCGGACGCACAGTTCTGCTGCTAAATGCCCTCACTAATAGTCTCATCAGTTATCTCTTGTGTTCCAAGGCAAGATGTGGCAGCACATCTCCCAGATGTCGGACGCACAGTTCTTCTGCGAGCTGTGCGAGAAGACGATGTCTTGTCCGTACAACGTGGCCCAGCACGTCTGGGGGCGGATTCACCGCCACGCCCTCGAGGTCAAGGTCAAGTTCTGTCGCCTCAAGAACAAGGAGCTGAACCCGGACGAGGAGTGTCAGGTATAGATGCCATTTTAGTTGCTCTTCACATATTTTATTGTTAGGTACGGTACGTAGTCGAATGTTTTTAATACTTACCGTTGAGTTAGTAATATAGGGTGCCCAATACTATTGGCAGTTTGTCTACCCACCTTTCACTGCCCAACATACTTCAGTCGGTTACTAGGGGTTCGCTAAGCGACGCGATGACGGAACCTGATTGGTCGGCTACTTCGCCGAAGATAGGCGAAGACAGCCGAAAGGTCTGTCGTTGTGTACGCATGGCGAACTTTACTTTCGTTTACCTATCGTCAGAGTAACCCGTTCGATCAGTAATGTCACGTGACTTCACTTCACCGGGTCAGAGTTTTCAAACCGAGTAAACGAAAGCGGTTCGGAGACAAGTTTGTTTGCAAACGGATGCCGTGCGCTTGCATAGCTAAACCTAACCTTCAAATTGTTTTTAAATTTTTTGTAATGCCTGATGTACTTTTTTTCTGCGTGCAATTCATTAATATCCTACTCAAAAACACGGTGTTGAGCCAAAATATCCACATGCATCATCCACAGCCACTTAACACCACCATCAAAATCATATCATTTCGTAATTTCCGCCAAAACCTAACTTACCCTGCTCCCGAGGCAGGTCACTTCTTTGGTGATAGGGTCACAACACCGGAATACTCAGACATAGTCGCCGAACGCACCGGAGTAACCTGCTACTGATCGGGTTTGGTTTGCGGACTGACAGATTGCTCTGGTGAGTTAAACGTAAGCGGCTTAAAGGACGGTAAACCGTGGTAGTCAAAATGCCGATGGCGTTGTGCCTCTACTCTATATCAATCACTCAATGCTTATACCACCTTATACAAAGCTCATAAAGAGTTCATGGTACTTCTTGGCTGGCTCGATATTAGAAGTCGCATTAAAACTCTTAATTCTACTTGTTAATTTGGACAACACTTAGTGCAAACCACCTGAAAATACCTCCTTTATTGTGATGGCCGTGGCATGGTCGTGTCGGCTTGCCTTGAAATAAGAACATGAATGTTGTCAGAAAATTGGTGAAAGTTCCCATTTCAGCAGGAAAGTAATGACTGTTCGGTATCTAGATTATAATTTAGACTTACACACACAGTACACAACACAACACTGACAACACGACGAGCTATGAATGTGAATGTGAATGTGAATGTGTCTAGGTAATGTGGGAGCTGGTGGTGGAGGCGGAAGGCAAGTACACGGACTACATCAACTACGACACGACACACAAGGAGTTCTTCTGTCAGCTATGCGACAAGTCGATGTTCCGGTGCTTCAACGTGGTGGAACACGCACGCGGCCGAGTCCACCAGTACAAGCTGCGGTACGGCGACGCGCCCGTACCGTGCGGTACCACCTGTAACGTCTACGTGGACGAGCGCCAATACGAGGGGGACGAAGACGAGGACGGTTACGATCACGATTGCGATATTACAGACTACGATTCCGACACTGCTTCTGAAGAGGAGTACAATAATTACTTTCAAAATTATAACTTTAATTCGCTGTGATGAGCTTTGCATCGTATACAAGAATATGCATCATCTATGATGCAGAACTCAAAACTGGTAAATGAGAAGCTACTCAAACGAAATTTCAATAATTTTGTCAACTTCTTACAATTGCCAGTTTTGTGATATGATCAATTCACCGTGTATGTACCTGATCGTTATTTTATTTAATGAATAAAAGGTGCTCATTATATTTTTACACTATAAAAACAGTAGTCTTTATGTACATTGTATAATATAATATATAGCATTATTTTTAATATTTATTTCCCTTCTTCTCCATTCCCCTTATCTCTATAAACCATTCCTTCCCCGTAACCTACTAATTCGGGACAGAGGGCTATGAGAGCCTTTCGTCTTCAGATCCTGTTTGATTAGCATTACAGCAACGGAAGAAGGGGGGGGGGGCAAGCGGGAGAGTATCATCTCACCCCAATTGAAAAAAATGGAGATTTAATTTTCAAAATTGTTACTTTGGGGATTTTGGGAACGTTTGTAGTTTCACTGAAGGGTGGATTATTACGCCCCGCCACCCCGGTTGTTGTCCTGAGCATGGTGAGTCAGGACCAGGATCTTTGGTCAGGACACAACACAGTAGCGGATACAGGGAAATGGGCAGTGGCAATTTTATGCCTAGGGGCTCTAAACGCGCGCCTAGGCCCCCTCGATCTGTGGTGGGGGGGGGGGAAACAAACTCGATCAATGATCACAAGGCTAATGGTTTTCTACAGAGAAGACATAAACAGCGCAATCCTTCGAGATGATGTGATTTAGGGTGTGTTCCAACTTGAAGTTTTTCGTAGTGGACTATAAGTTTAGTTATACTAATCGAAAGGAAGTGACGTCACAAGCAGACGACCAATGCTCCTTATTTGGCTAGTGGTTAAAGGGTAGTGGGTAGTGGCCGAAAGTGTACACTACGACACCGACTAACCCACTAAACCAGGATGGTTGATACCAGCCATCACAGCTGATACTTTTAGGTTAGGAAAATACCCGACCAGTGAGTGGAAGTATTATTATCGTATTTATTATTATAGATGATAAATAACAATAAACTTTGTATTAGCATACTAGGTGACGTGCCCAAAGCTGTAAGCGTTTAGTGTGTAGCAGATTAGTGGTTAGTGGTTAGCAGGCGAAAATCAAGTTGGAACACACCCTTACTAAACAGGAATCACTTTTTACTCCCTCTGATATACTATTTCCTATTTTGTGGATTACAATCGACTTTCCCAAAATAAGAAAACGGTTTACGTATCATCGGGGGAGTGCTCGTTTAAAAACACTGAAATGAGTAAATAGATATTTAAGAAACATTATGGGGAAGAGCGACTTGAGAATCCTTCAGTACTGTGCTGTGCACAGCAGTCATCAGAGGGTATCAATTCGTCCCGTTGGACGAATTCCACGTTGTCCATTCCCCCCAAGTTGGAACACACCCTTCCTGTCTCGGTGTCCCCACAACTGTTCATGCGACGGGTTAGCTGTTTTGTCCCGTTTCTTAGGGGCCTGTCTCGGTGTCCCAACAACTGTTCATGCGACGGGTTAGCTGTTTTGTCCCGTTTCTTAGGGGCCTGTCTCGGTGTCCCAACAACTGTTCATGCGACGGGTTAGCTGTTTTGTCCCGTTTCTTAGGGGCCTGTCTCGGTGTCCCAACAACTGTTCATGCGACGGGTTAGCTGTTTTGTCCCGTTTCTTAGGGGCCTGTCTCGGTGTCCCAACAACTGTTCATGCGACGGGTTAGCTGTTTTGTCCCGTTTCTTAGGGGCCTGTCTCGGTGTCCCAACAACTGTTCATGCGACGGGTTAGCTGTTTTGTCCCGTTTCTTAGGGGCCTGTCTCGGTGTCCCAACAACTGTTCATGCGATGGGTTAGCTGTTTTGTCCCGTTTCTTATGGGCCTGTCTCGGTGTCCCAACAACTGTTCATGCGATGGGTAAACTGTTTTGTCCCGTTTCTTAGGGGCCTGTCTCGGTGTCAAACAACTGTTCATGCGATGGGTTAGCTGTTTTGTCCCGTTTCTTAGGGGCCTGTCTCGGTGTCCCAACAACTGTTCATGCGATGGGTTAGCTGTTTTGTCCCGTTTCTTAGGGGCCTGTCTCGGTGTCCCAACAATTGTTCATGCGATGGGTTAGCTGTTTTGTCCCGTTTCTTAGGGGCCTGTCTCGGTGTCCCAACAACTGTTCATGCGATGGGTTAGCTGTTTTGTCCCGTTTCTTAGGGGCCTGTCTCGGTGTCAAACAACTGTTCATGCGATGGGTTAGCTGTTTTGTCCCGTTTCTTAGGGGCCTGTCTCGGTGTCCCAACAACTGTTCATGCGACGGGTTAGCTGTTTTGTCCCGTTTCTTAGGGGCCTGTCTCGGTGTCCCAACAACTGTTCATGCGATGGGTTAGCTGTTTTGCCCCGTTTCTTAGGGGCCTGTCTCGGTGTCCCAACAACTGTTCATGCGATGGGTTAGCTGTTTTGCCCCGTTTCTTAGGGGCCTGTCTCGGTGTCCCAAAAACTGTTCATGCGATGGGTTAGCTGTTTTGTCCCGTTTCTTAGGGGCCTGTCTCGGTGTCCCAACAACTGTTCATGCGACGGGTTAGCTGTTTTGTCCCGTTTCTTAGGGGCCTGTCTCGGTGTCCCAACAACTGTTCATGCGACGGGTTAGCTGTTTTGTCCCGTTTTTGTACATTTATCGAGTTTCCGTGTAGATCCTGGCTTTCTCTTGAAAATCTCGTCTCAGACACTTTAGGCCTAAAACTTTCATAAAAATGTTTACAATATAAAAATAATGTATTAAAAATCGCTGGACTAGAAAAGTCCATTTTCAAATTTGGATTTGCTAATTACCTCAAGGTTAACCTTCAAAACTTGCTCAGATTGTTGTAAATGCTGTCTTGAGGATAAACACATTTCAAAAAAATTTCGCTTTTGGTGGCTGGGGCTGGGGCTCTGTCCCACACCCCTTCCATGTCGCCCAACTGCGAAGCACAAAGTCTACTAACTGATAAATATTCATTCCCGGTTTTTTATTTAAAAAATATGGACACCCTATCAGAGACTGAACTTGTAAGTAGGCAAATTGACAGTTTTGCCAATCCAAATGTATGGGGAAAAGCGATTGAAAATATGTGTTTTAAATGGTGTGTGTAAGGCAAGCAGTGGCAAGGAGCAGTCACAAGAAAAGCTGTGTGGAGAAATCGGCAGACTGAGACGGCGCAATTCAGACTGGACACCGGTCATGATCTGCTAGCTTCACACCTGCATAAACTAGGGATAACTGACTCCAGCACATGCACACTATGTACAACAGAACAGCATACCAGGGAGCACTTACGTAGATGCCCGGCATTCCAAGATATAAGAGATGCAATTCCAAAAGATATGGCAGATGCTGAAAATGAATCCTATCTCTACTGGGAAACGCGAAAACGCATGATGACCAAAAAGGTCAATTGTTGGCATAAGAAGAAGAAGAAGAAGGTGTATAATTTAATTTGAATAACATGTGCCCAAATTTATCAGCGCCTAGGGCCCCAAATAACGTAAAAGAGCCTCTAGGGGAGGACGAAGGGGGGGGGGGGGGGCGAAAAGCGATACATAGGTAAGACCAAATTGCTTCCTTCAAATTCACAATAGTTTTACTTTAGTTTGGTACTAACATCAACCAAAAAAAAATCCTTCCGAATTAATATTGAATAATCTAGTCATTTTCTGGGCACTTGTAAAAATTTTTTAATAAATTCAAAGCAATGGAACAGGTTTGTACGAAAGTGTATGTGCTTGAAATAAGTCTCACGCGCTCATAAAATAACAAAACAATTGGAGATTTACGTCCAATATTTTTGCAACGAGGCTAATCGAGACGGTGAGTTTGTGATTATGAGGATGAAAAAGCGCCACATGACATCCATGCCCAAGCCAGGATTCGAACCTCGAATGCAGAGACCGCGGATTACTAGACCAACGCCTAATCGACCTCGGCCAACTGCGCCGGTTTGAAAACACATTCATCTACAATCGGAACCATACATTTTAAGTTTTTTTTAGCCGAATTCGTTTAATCACATATAAGTATCTCTCTATTAAGCACATTATGCTGAAACGTCTCGATACATTATTTTATTTTAGCTCTCGTCCAAATGCTCCACTATCAATAAGAAAGTTCAGATATTATTCTATAATCGTTTCCTTCCGTCAAACGGCGAGAGGTTCGGTTTTTGACGAGCCCCCACTAGGTGAAGGTCAAAATAGACCTGTGTGCATGCAACACGTGTCCTGAAAGGTGCTGGAGGAGGCCGACGGAGCAGCCCGTGTACTGTAACCATGGCAACCTGTGTGCATGCAACACGTGTCCTGACAGGACGTGCTAAGGAGGCCGACGGAGCAGCCCGTGTACTGTAACCATGGCAACCTGTGTGCATGCAACACGTGTCCTGATAGGTGCTGGAGGAGACCGACGGAGCAGCCCGTGTACTGTAACCATGGCAACCTGTGTGCATGCAACACGTGTCCTGACAGGACGTGCTAAGGAGGCCGACGGAGCAGCCCGTGTACTGTAACCATGGCAACCTGTGTATGCAACACGTGTCCTGACAGGTGCTGGAGGAGACCGACGGAGCAGCCCGTGTACTGTAACCATGGCAACCTGTGTGCATGCAACACGTGTCCTGATGGTGCTGACGAGACCGACGGAGCAGCCCGTGTACTGTAACCATGGCAACCTGTGTGCATGCAACACGTGTCCTGACAGGACGTGCTAAGGAGGCCGACGGAGCAGCCCGTGTACTGTAACCATGGCAACCTGTGTGCATGCAACACGTGTCCTGACAGGTGCTGGAGGAGGACGATGGAGCAGCCCGTGTACTGTAACCATGGCAACCTGTGTGCATGCAACACGTGTCCTGACAGGTGCTGGAGGAGACCGACGGAGCAGCCCGTGTACTGTAACCATGGCAACCTGTGTGCATGCAACACGTGTCCTGACAGGACGTGCTGAGGAGGACGACGGAGCAGCCCGTGTACTGTAACCATAGCAACCTGTGTGCATGCAGCACGTGTCCTGACAGGACGTGCTAAGGAGGACGATGGAGCAGCCCGTGTACTGTAACCATGGCAACCTGTGTGCATGCAACACGTGTCCTGACAGGTGCTGGAGGAGGCCGACGGAGCAGCCCGTGTACTGTAACCATGGCAACCTGTGTGCATGCAACACGTGTGCTGATAATGCTAAGGAGGACGATGGAGCAGCCCGTGTACTGTAACCATGGCAACCTGTGTGCATGCAACACGTGTCCTGACAGGTGCTGAGGAGGACGATGGAGCAGCCCGTGTACTGTAACCATGGCAACCTGTGTGCATGCAACACGTGTCCTGACAGGTGCTGAGGAGGACGACGGAGCAGCCCGTGTACTGTAACCATGGCAACCTGTGTGCTTGCAACACGTGTCCTGACAGGTGCTGAGGAGGACGATGGAGCAGCCCGTGTACTGTAACCATGGCAACCTGTGTGCATGCAACACGTGTCCTGACAGGTGCTGGAGGAGGCCGACGGAGCAGCCCGTGTACTGTAACCATGGCAACCTGTGTGCATGCAACACGTGTCCTGACAGGTGCTGGAGGGGGCCGACGGAGCAGCCCGTGTACTGTAACCATGGCAACCTGTGTGCTTGCGACACGTGTCCTGACAGGTGCTGAGGAGGACGACGGAGCAGCCCGTGTACTGTAACCATGGCAACCTGTGTGCATGCAACACGTGTCCTGACAGGTGCTGAGGAGGACGACGGAGCAGCCCGTGTACTGTAACCATGGCAACCTGTGTGCATGCAACACGTGTCCTGACAGGTGCTGAGGAGGACGACGGAGCAGCCCGTGTACTGTAACCATGGCAACCTGTGTGCATGCAACACGTGTCCTGACAGGTGCTGAGGAGGACGACGGAGCAGCCCGTGTACTGTAACCATGGCAACCTGTGTGCATGCAACACGCGTCCTGATAGGTGCTGGAGGAGGACGATGGAGCAGCCTGTGTACTGTAACCATGGCAACCTGTGTGCTTGCAACACGTGTCCTGACAGGTGCTGGAGGAGGACGATGGAGCAGCCCGTGTACTGTAACCATGGCAACCTGTGTGCATGCAACACGTGTCCTAAAAGGTGCTGAGGAGGACGATGGAGCAGCCCGTGTACTGTAACCATGGCAACCTGTGTGCATGCAACACGTGTCCTGACAGGTGCTGGAGGAGGACGATGGAGCAACCCGTGTACTGTAACCATGGCAACCTGTGTGCATGCAACACGTGTCCTAAAAGGTGCTGAGGAGGACAATGGAGCAGCACGTGTACTGTAACCATGGCAACCTGTGTGCATGCAACACGTGTCCTGACAGGTCAGGGTTGAGAAAAACCCGGGTTTTTTTGAAAAAACCCAACCCGGGCGGGTTTTTTCAGGGTTTTTGGGGTTTTTGGGGTTTTTGGGGTTTTTGGAAATTTCAAAGATTAAATGTGTGAAACACAACTTTGTCTATTTTTCCCTTTTGCCCTTGACGTAATGTTTATATTTTATTTATTTACAATTTATTCATTTTTATCATTTTTATTTATTTACAATAGTTTACATACTTATTTTAACTTAGAAGCAAAAGGGGAACGTGCAAGCATCCCTTTCTTATTTTTTACTGTACAATGTTATTTTATGTATGTAGGTATAGTACCTAGGCCTACCTACCTATTACCTAAAAATAAAATATTGTAAACTAGCGCAATGTAAAGTTAACAAATACATGTCAATAAATAAATACCAGTTCTATGCAGTTTTTATGTATAATTCATTTTGGAATGTGTGTTGTACTGACTAGTTATTACTGTCTTGTACTTGTGTCTTGCACTATTTTAGTGAATATTACAGAAATAATTGTTTTACCCAAAAACCCCAAAAACCCACATTGTACTGGGTTTTTTCAAGTGGGTTTTTGATTCAAAAACCCGCTGGGTTTTTTCGGGCTGGGCAAAATTTCTCAACCCTGTGACAGGTGCTGGAGGAGGCCGACGGAGCAGCCCGTGTACTGTAACCATGGCAACCTGTGTGCATGCAACACGTGTCCTGACAGGTGCTGGAGGAGGACGATGGAGCAGCCCGTGTACTGTAACCATGGCAACCTGTGTGCATGCAACACGTGTCCTGACAGGTGCTGAGGAGGACGATGGAGCAGCCCGTGTACTGTAACCATGGCAACCTGTGTGCATGCAACACGTGTCCTGACAGGTGCTGGAGGAGGCCGACGGAGCAGCCCGTGTACTGTAACCATGGCAACCTGTGTGCATGCAGCACGTGTCCTGACAGGTGCTGAGGAGGACGATGGAGCAGCCCGTGTACTGTAACCATGGCAACCTGTGTGCATGCAACACGTGTCCTGACAGGTGCTGGTGGAGGCCGACGGAGCAGCCCGTGTACTGTAACCATGGCAACCTGTGTGCATGCAACACGTGTCCTGACAGGTGCTGGAAAAGGACGACGGAGCAGCCCGTGTACTGTAACCATGGCAACCTGTGTGCATGCAACACGTGTCCTGACAGGTGATGGAGGAGACGGAGCAGCCCGTGTACTGTAACCATGGCAACCTGTGTGCTTGCAACACGTGTCCTGACAGGTGATGGAGGAGACGGAGCAGCCCGTGTACTGTAACCATGGCAACCTGTGTGCTTGCAACACGTGTCCTGACAGGTGCTGAGGAGGATGATGGAGCAGCCCGTGTACTGTAACCATGGCAACCTGTGTGCTTGCAACACGTGTCCTGACAGGTGATGGAGGAGACGGAGCAGCCCGTGTACTGTAACCATGGCAACCTGTGTGCATGCAACACGTGTCCTGACAGGTGATGGAGGAGACGGAGCAGCCCGTGTACTGTAACCATGGCAACCTGTGTGCATGCAACACGTGTCCTGACAGGTGATGGAGGAGACGGAGCAGCCCGTGTACTGTAACCATGGCAACCTGTGTGCTTGCAACACGTGTCCTGGCAGGTGATGGAGGAGACGGAGCAGCCCGTGTACTGTAACCATGGCAACCTGTGTGCATGCAACACGTGTCCTGACAGGTGCTGGAGGAGACGGAGCAGCCCGTGTACTGTAACCATGGCAACCTGTGTGCATGCAACACGTGTCCTGACAGGTGATGGAGGAGACGGAGCAGCCCGTGTACTGTAACCATGGCAACCTGTGTGCTTGCAACACGTGTCCTGGCAGGTGATGGAGGAGACGGAGCAGCCCGTGTACTGTAACCATGGCAACCTGTGTGCATGCAACACGTGTCCTGGCAGGTGATGGAGGAGACGGAGCAGCCCGTGTACTGTAACCATGGCAACCTGTGTGCATGCAACACGTGTCCTGACAGGTGCTGGAGGAGACGGAGCAGCCCGTGTACTGTAACCATGGCAACCTGTGTGCTTGCAACACGTGTCCTGGCAGGTGATGGAGGAGACGGAGCAGCCCGTGTACTGTAACCATGGCAACCTGTGTGCATGCAACACGTGTCCTGACAGGTGATGGAGGAGACGGAGCAGCCCGTGTACTGTAACCATGGCAACCTGTGTGCATGCAACACGTGTCCTGGCAGGTGATGGAGGAGACGGAGCAGCCCGTGTACTGTAACCATGGCAACCTGTGTGCTTGCAACACGTGTCCTGACAGGTGATGGAGGAGACGGAGCAGCCCGTGTACTGTAACCATGGCAACCTGTGTGCATGCAACACGTGTCCTGACAGGTGATGGAGGAGACGGAGCAGCCCGTGTACTGTAACCATGGCAACCTGTGTGCTTGCAACACGTGTCCTGACAGGTGATGGAGGAGACGGAGCAGCCCGTGTACTGTAACCATGGCAACCTGTGTGCTTGCAACACGTGTCCTGACAGGTGATGGAGGAGACGGAGCAGCCCGTGTACTGTAACCATGGCAACCTGTGTGCATGCAACACGTGTCCTGGCAGGTGATGGAGGAGACGGAGCAGCCCGTGTACTGTAACCATGGCAACCTGTGTGCATGCAACACGTGTCCTGACAGGTGATGGAGGAGACGGAGCAGCCCGTGTACTGTAACCATGGCAACCTGTGTGCATGCAACACGTGTCCTGACAGGTGATGGAGGAGACGGAGCAGCCCGTGTACTGTAACCATGGCAACCTGTGTGCTTGCAACACGTGTCCTGACAGGTGATGGAGGAGACGGAGCAGCCCGTGTACTGTAACCATGGCAACCTGTGTGCTTGCAACACGTGTCCTGACAGGTGATGGAGGAGACGGAGCAGCCCGTGTACTGTAACCATGGCAACCTGTGTGCATGCAACACGTGTCCTGAAGGTGATGGAGGAGACGGAGCAGCCCGTGTACTGTAACCATGGCAACCTGTGTGCATGCAACACGTGTCCTGACAGGTGCTGGAGGAGACGGAGCAGCCCGTGTACTGTAACCATGGCAACCTGTGTGCATGCAACACGTGTCCTGACAGGTGATGGAGGAGACGGAGCAGCCCGTGTACTGTAACCATGGCAACCTGTGTGCATGCAACACGTGTCCTGACAGGTGATGGAGGAGACGGAGCAGCCCGTGTACTGTAACCATGGCAACCTGTGTGCATGCAACACGTGTCCTGACAGGTGATGGAGGAGACGGAGCAGCCCGTGTACTGTAACCATGGCAACCTGTGTGCATGCAACACGTGTCCTGACAGGTGATGGAGGAGACGGAACAGCCCGTGTACTGTAACCATGGCAACCTGTGTGCATGCAACACGTGTCCTGACAGGTGCTGGAGGAGACGGAGCAGCCCGTGTACTGTAACCATGGCAACCTGAGTGCATGCAACACGTGTCCTGACAGGTGCTGGAGGAGACGGAGCAGCCCGTGTACTGTAACCATGGCAACCTGTGTGCATGCAACACGTGTCCTGACAGGTGCTGGAGGAGACGGAGCAGCCCGTGTACTGTAACCATGGCAACCTGTGTGCATGCAACACGTGTCCTGACAGGTGCTGGAGGAGACGGAGCAGCCCGTGTACTGTAACCATGGCAACCTGTGTGCATGCAACACGTGTCCTGACAGGTGATAGAGGAGACGGAGCAGCCCGTGTACTGTAACCATGGCAACCTGTGTGCATGCAACACGTGTCCTGACAGGTGCTGGAGGAGACGGAGCAGCCCGTGTACTGTAACCATGGCAACCTGTGTGCATGCAACACGTGTCCTGACAGGTGATGGAGGAGACGGAGCAGCCCGTGTACTGTAACCATGGCAACCTGTGTGCATGCAACACGTGTCCTGACAGGTGATGGAGGAGACGGAGCAGCCCGTGTACTGTAACCATGGCAACCTGTGTGCATGCAACACGTGTCCTGACAGGTGCTGGAGGAGACGGAGCAGCCCGTGTACTGTAACCATGGCAACCTGTGTGCTTGCAACACGTGTCCTGACAGGTGCTGGAGGAGACGGAGCAGCCCGTGTACTGTAACCATGGCAACCTGTGTGCATGCAACACGTGTCCTGGCAGGTGCTGGAGGAGACGGAGCAGCCCGTGTACTGTAACCATGGCAACCTGTGTGCATGCAACACGTGTCCTGACAGGTGATGGAGGAGACGGAGCAGCCCGTGTACTGTAACCATGGCAACCTGTGTGCATGCAACACGTGTCCTGACAGGTGATGGAGGAGACGGAGCAGCCCGTGTACTGTAACCATGGCAACCTGTGTGCATGCAACACGTGTCCTGACAGGTGATGGAGGAGACGGAGCAGCCCGTGTACTGTAACCATGGCAACCTGTGTGCATGCAACACGTGTCCTGACAGGTGATGGAGGAGACGGAGCAGCCCGTGTACTGTAACCATGGCAACCTGTGTGCATGCAACACGTGTCCTGACAGGTGATGGAGGAGACGGAGCAGCCCGTGTACTGTAACCATGGCAACCTGTGTGCATGCAACACGTGTCCTGGCAGGTGCTGGAGGAGACGGAGCAGCCCGTGTACTGTAACCATGGCAACCTGTGTGCATGCAACACGTGTCCTGACAGGTGATGGAGGAGACGGAGCAGCCCGTGTACTGTAACCATGGCAACCTGTGTGCTTGCAACACGTGTCCTGACAGGTGATGGAGGAGACGGAGCAGCCCGTGTACTGTAACCATGGCAACCTGTGTGCATGCAACACGTGTCCTGACAGGTGATGGAGGAGACGGAGCAGCCCGTGTACTGTAACCATGGCAACCTGTGTGCTTGCAACACGTGTCCTGACAGGTGCTGGAGGAGACGGAGCAGCCCGTGTACTGTAACCATGGCAACCTGTGTGCATGCAACACGTGTCCTGACAGGTGATGGAGGAGACGGAGCAGCCCGTGTACTGTAACCATGGCAACCTGTGTGCATGCAACACGTGTCCTGACAGGTGATGGAGGAGACGGAGCAGCCCGTGTACTGTAACCATGGCAACCTGTGTGCTTGCAACACGTGTCCTGACAGGTGATGGAGGAGACGGAGCAGCCCGTGTACTGTAACCATGGCAACCTGTGTGCATGCAACACGTGTCCTGACAGGTGATGGAGGAGACGGAGCAGCCCGTGTACTGTAACCATGGCAACCTGTGTGCATGCAACACGTGTCCTGACAGGTGATGGAGGAGACGGAGCAGCCCGTGTACTGTAACCATGGCAACCTGTGTGCATGCAACACGTGTCCTGACAGGTGCTGGAGGAGACGGAGCAGCCCGTGTACTGTAACCATGGCAACCTGTGTGCATGCAACACGTGTCCTGACAGGTGATGGAGGAGACGGAGCAGCCCGTGTACTGTAACCATGGCAACCTGTGTGCATGCAACACGTGTCCTGACAGGTGCTGGAGGAGACGGAGCAGCCCGTGTACTGTAACCATGGCAACCTGTGTGCTTGCAACACGTGTCCTGACAGGTGATGGAGGAGACGGAGCAGCCCGTGTACTGTAACCATGGCAACCTGTGTGCATGCAACACGTGTCCTGACAGGTGATGGAGGAGACGGAGCAGCCCGTGTACTGTAACCATGGCAACCTGTGTGCTTGCAACACGTGTCCTGACAGGTGATGGAGGAGACGGAGCAGCCCGTGTACTGTAACCATGGCAACCTGTGTGCATGCAACACGTGTCCTGGCAGGTGCTGGAGGAGACGGAGCAGCCCGTGTACTGTAACCATGGCAACCTGTGTGCTTGCAACACGTGTCCTGACAGGTGATGGAGGAGACGGAGCAGCCCGTGTACTGTAACCATGGCAACCTGTGTGCATGCAACACGTGTACTGACAGGTGATGGAGGAGACGGAGCAGCCCGTGTACTGTAACCATGGCAACCTGTGTGCTTGCAACACGTGTCCTGGCAGGTGATGGAGGAGACGGAGCAGCCCGTGTACTGTAACCATGGCAACCTGTGTGCTTGCAACACGTGTCCTGACAGGTGATGGAGGAGACGGAGCAGCCCGTGTACTGTAACCATGGCAACCTGTGTGCATGCAACACGTGTCCTGGCAGGTGCTGGAGGAGACGGAGCAGCCCGTGTACTGTAACCATGGCAACCTGTGTGCTTGCAACACGTGTCCTGACAGGTGATGGAGGAGACGGAGCAGCCCGTGTACTGTAACCATGGCAACCTGTGTGCATGCAACACGTGTCCTGACAGGTGCTGGAGGAGACGGAGCAGCCCGTGTACTGTAACCATGGCAACCTGTGTGCATGCAACACGTGTCCTGACAGGTGATGGAGGAGACGGAGCAGCCCGTGTACTGTAACCATGGCAACCTGTGTGCATGCAACACGTGTCCTGACAGGTGCTGGAGGAGACGGAGCAGCCCGTGTACTGTAACCATGGCAACCTGTGTGCATGCAACACGTGTCCTGACAGGTGATGGAGGAGACGGAGCAGCCCGTGTACTGTAACCATGGCAACCTGTGTGCATGCAACACGTGTCCTGACAGGTGATGGAGGAGACGGAGCAGCCCGTGTACTGTAACCATGGCAACCTGTGTGCATGCAACACGTGTCCTGACAGGTGCTGGAGGAGACGGAGCAGCCCGTGTACTGTAACCATGGCAACCTGTGTGCATGCAACACGTGTCCTGGCAGGTGATGGAGGAGACGGAGCAGCCCGTGTACTGTAACCATGGCAACCTGTGTGCATGCAACACGTGTCCTGACAGGTGATGGAGGAGACGGAGCAGCCCGTGTACTGTAACCATGGCAACCTGTGTGCATGCAACACGTGTCCTGACAGGTGATGGAGGAGACGGAGCAGCCCGTGTACTGTAACCATGGCAACCTGTGTGCTTGCAACACGTGTCCTGACAGGTGATGGAGGAGACGGAGCAGCCCGTGTACTGTAACCATGGCAACCTGTGTGCATGCAACACGTGTCCTGACAGGTGATGGAGGAGACGGAGCAGCCCGTGTACTGTAACCATGGCAACCTGTGTGCATGCAACACGTGTCCTGGCAGGTGCTGGAGGAGACGGAGCAGCCCGTGTACTGTAACCATGGCAACCTGTGTGCATGCAACACGTGTCCTGACAGGTGCTGGAGGAGACGGAGCAGCCCGTGTACTGTAACCATGGCAACCTGTGTGCATGCAACACGTGTCCTGACAGGTGATGGAGGAGACGGAGCAGCCCGTGTACTGTAACCATGGCAACCTGTGTGCTTGCAACACGTGTCCTGACAGGTGCTGGAGGAGACGGAGCAGCCCGTGTACTGTAACCATGGCAACCTGTGTGCATGCAACACGTGTCCTGACAGGTGCTGGAGGAGGGCGACGGAGCAGCCCGTGTACTGTAACCATGGCAACCTGTGTGCATGCAGCACGTGTCCTGACAGGTGCTGGAGGAGACCAACGGAGCAGCCCGTGTACTGTAACCATGGCAACCTGTGTGCATGCAACACGTGTCCTGACAGGTGCTGAGGAGGACGATGGAGCAGCCCGTGTACTGTAACCATGGCAACCTGTGTGCTTGCAACACGTGTCCTGACAGGTGCTGAGGAGGACGACGGAGCACCCCGTGTACTGTAACCATGGCAACCTGTGTGCATGCAACACGTGTCCTGACAGGTGCTGAGGAGGACGATGGAGCAGCCCGTGTACTGTAACCATGGCAACCTGTGAGCATGCAACACGTGTCCTGACAGGTGCTGGAGGAGGCTGACGGAGACGGCGACGGCGAGAGGGGTGGATCACCCTCGACGCTGCTAACCGCCACCTCTGCGGAGAAGCTGCGTCAAGCCAAGGATCTCTGGGATCTGAGGTGGAGTCGATGGTGGGGCTACAACTGGTCACGCAAGAGGGACGAAGCTCTCAGGAAACAGAGGGTTCACATGTCCAGAACGGAGCGAGAGACCACAGGTATGTATAGTTGTGCTTGTTTCATGTTTCCTCTTTGCTTGCTCGGCTCTATTTAGTCCTAAGTCTTCCTTTAGACGTGGTGCACGATTATCTACCACTCAGGGGCACTTGAGGTATGTTTTTTTGTCATCTTGATCTAGCTGTATTGCCTATAAATAACAATTTCTTCCTACTATAACTGGCGAACAGGTGTGGGGGGGGGGGAGGGGGGGGGGGGGGGGTAGGGCTGAATTGTTGAATGAACTATTTTTGTACATTCAGATTATATGATTGGCGGCCAACACTCTTGTTGGTTTAATTAAATAGAAATTGTTTTTATTTAACTATGTTAAGGAAGTCAGTCTTGTGTATTTCTTTATTTCTATTATTATTATTCTTTTTTTAGGTACCAAAATGAGCTTGCGCTCTTTACAATCGTGAGAACTTAACACTTTAGTATGACATTGTGGTAGAGGACTTACGACTACTAACTTAGACTAGACTAAACTATAGCATGAGATGAAGATTGAATTAGTAATTATTATGTTTTGTAATTTTTAAGGAAGCTGACTAATGTAGTATTTGCTATTAGTATTTGTTGATCACGCTGGAAACGTTTTTAACCTAGTGTGAACCCTACGAAGAACTCGGAGAGAGCTTCGAGTGTTAAGTATAGCCGGTATTAAAACTGTATAATAAGTAGAGGTGTTTGTTTTTCGCGGACCGCGAAATCGCGAAAAGTTTTGATAAAGAAGGGGGAGATAAACAAAGTGTATATCTGTTGATAGCCACCTTAAAAACAACAAAATTTCACCACGAAAATTCGCGAAATCCGTCAATTTCCAGTCATAACATCGAAATTTGTATTAAAGAGCAAAATTACACGAAATCTCGATTGTTTTTAATTTATTATAAAAATTTGTAACAAATTTAAATTTATTATTACAGTCAAACGTCATTAAAACACAATCGTGGGGACCTAATATTTTTTCATTGTAATAATGATTTCGTTAATAAGATCAACGATTTATTTTTGCTGAAATTCGGCGTCAAGCAGAGCAAACGAGTACAATTCTGAGGGATTTTACGTGACGGACAAAAAGATTCGTGTTGTGATTGCCGCCTTTAATTCGACCGTAAAGACACACTAGACAAACACAGGTACTGGTAATGTTAATACACTTCGTATTAACTAGTGCTAGTTTGTACATACAATTCAAATAAATTAAATTACTTTAAAATTCCTTTTTAATTTAAAAATGTTTCTGGTGAAATTTACTGTAGAAAATCTCCCAAAAATCATAACACCGCCATAACATCGAAATTATTAAATCTATAAACAAAATTTAAGAAAACATAACACCATTTACAAACACCTCTAATAATAAGGTATATGCTCAGATTTTCTTTGTAGCTTGCATAATAAATTGAAAATGGTCTTGAGCTGGTAGCTCAGCTACGTCCAATGCTTGTGAGGCTGCATAAGTGTAGTTTCACAACGTAGTTATTATGTTAAGCCGCATTCACATAAATGACTATTGATTATTGACTGTTGACTATTGACTATTGATTATTGACTACCCAAAGAAAGATATGAACACTACACAACTAAGTTCTTTGACACGTATGATCTGCCACCTAGAGCAAATGAATCGAACTGATTGACAAACAACGAGCTGTCAAAATAATAAAATTGCAACATTATGAAGAAAACGAGGTATGGTGATAGTAACTGTTCACCAGTTAAAACGTTTAATGATGGGCTTAACCAAGTTGTGAAGGTTTTGTATGTTTCTTGTTTGTTTTGAAGATTTGTTCTCAAAATAAGAATATTTTGTTGTTTGACAGCTTCATAAAAATAATAAATAAATAATATTCGCCGGAAATAGTCAAAAACAAATATACACTTGACAGTAATTGAGTAGTGGTATTGACTTCCGTTGCTCCACATTCATTGGCTGAACGCGAACGTTCTGATTGGTTGTGACTATGACTTTGAGATACTTTCAAATCGTTAAGCCGCATTCACATAAATGACTATTGATTTCTGACTATTGACTATTGACTAGTGATTATTGACTACCCAAAGAAAGATATGAACACTACACAACTAAGTTCTTTGACACGTATGATCTGCCACCTAGAACAAATGAATCAAACTGATTGACAAACAACGAGCTGTCAAAATAATAAAATTGCAACATTATGAAGAAAACGAGGTATGGCGATAGTAACTGTTCACCAGTTAAAACGTTTAATGATGGGCTTAACCAAGTTGTGAAGGTTTTGTATGTTTCTTGTTTGTTTTGAAGATTTGTTTTCAAAATAAGAATATTTTATTGTATGACAGCTTCATAAAAATAATAAATAAATAATATTCGCCGGAAATAGTCAAAAACAAATATAAACTTGACAGTAATTGAATAGTGGTATTGACTTCCGTTGCTCCACATTCATTGGCTGAACGCGAACGTTGTGATTGGTTGTAACTATGACTTCCAGATATCTTCAATTCGTTAGTCAATAGTCAATAGTCATAAGTCAAAAGTAAAGTTGTGTGAACGTCAGCACGTATCGCCTATGGTTCAATTCGCTTAGTCACTAATCAATAGTCAATAGTCAATAGTCAATAGTCACTAGTCATTTATGTGAACGCGGCTTAAGCCGCATTCACATAAATGACTATTGATTATTGACTATTGACTATTGACTATTGATTATTGACTACCCAAAGAAAGATATGAACACTACACAACTAAGTTCTTTGACACGTATGATCTGCCACCTAGAACAAATGAATCGAACTGATTGACAAACAACGAGCTGTCAAAATAATAAAATTGCAACATTATGAAGAAAACGATGGTATGGCGATAGTAACTGTTCACCAGTTAAAACGTTTAATGATGGGCTTAACCAAGTTGTGAAGGTTTTGTATGTTTCTTGTTTGTTTTGAAGATTTGTTTTCAAAATAAGAATATTTTATTGTATGACAGCTTCATAAAAATAATAAATAAATAATATTCGCCGGAAATAGTCAAAAACAAATATAAACTTGACAGTAATTGAATAGTGGTATTGACTTCCGTTGCTCCACATTCATTGGCTGAACGCGAACGTTGTGATTGGTTGTAACTATGACTTCCAGATATCTTCAATTCGTTAGTCAATAGTCAATAGTCATAAGTCAAAAGTAAAGTTGTGTGAACGTCAGCACGTATACGCCTATAGTTCAATTCGCTTAATCACTAGTCAATAGTCAATAGTCAATAGTCATTTATGTGAACGCGGCTTTATTATCTTTGGTTGCAACTCTCTGACTGAGACACGGGCACAGTGAGAACCACTTGTTGTACTTAGTGTGCGCAGACCACGTCCCGCCACCCCTGAGAAACCCGCCAGCGAGCAGGGAGAGCCCGACGCGTCGTCCGAGGAGTCTACAGGCATGCGCGGCCGCGTCTGGCGGCGCCTCCTGGAACTACGCAACAGTTCGTCGTCGCGTATCCACGCCTTCAAGGCCCGCCTCGCAGAGCGAAGACGCGTCCTGTTCAAGAAGAACCAACGGTCCAAGTTGAAGGAGAACAACTTGATCGACTTCGAGACAAACACCAGCGGCCATTGGTCGCTTCTCTTGATCCCCGACTACCTAATGGAAGCGACGCCGGCGGAGAAACCGGACGTCGCCGTCGATCGGGCGTCGACCAAACCTGCCAACTCTTCCGACATATCGCTGGCGTCGCTCGAACACCTCGCGATGCGGCTCCAACTGTTGCAGTCCATGGACGACTGCGCGACGGACAAGTCAAGCGACGCCGTCATCAACGTCTCGAGAGGAACATCGCCCATCAGTATATTCTCGGCGAAATCGAAGCGCGAGGCGACCAACGTGTCTCGTGCCCAGCAGGCCTATCGAATCATGGTGGAGAAATCGTGTGCGCCGTCCGTGGACGCGGGTAAAATGTTCAACAAGTCCGACCATCACTTCGACCCGGTTCATGTGCTGGAGAAAACAAAGTCGTTAAACCGTCAGCCGTACCTCCCACCTAGACATCCCGCCGTGCCTGCACAGCACGGTGGGAAGCCAACGACGCCTCCCCGAGCCAGTGCTCACGACATGGGCGCCGCGACGCGCGAGGAGTCACACCGCCCTCTACCCTGCAATGGGACACCCCCCACTCCCAGGGTAAAACCTCCCCTCCAGCGGGGTAGGTTGGTGGCGGGTGTTGTGGAAGACCAGCGGCAGTTGCAGTGGGACCGGCCTACGGCCCATTTGTACGGTAATAAATAAGCTATACAATTTGAACTGTTCGTGTTCGTTGTTGGTGACCAGTTCCCAGTCCCCCGAGCTTGCTATCCTGAACTGTTTGTGTGACTAGGTTCTCGGTACATTACATCTGGCGCCCAACGAGAAAAAAAAAAAAATATCTTGAGTCCTTACGGTGTCTCCCGTCGTATCGTGTACCGTGTTTTGTATGCGTTCGTGTATCGCGTATAACTGTGCCTGTTCGTGTAAAACTGTGTTTGTATCGCGTATAACTGTGTTTGTATCGTGTAAAACTGTCTTTGTATCGTGTAAAACTGTGTGTGTATCGTGTATGCGTATAAACAAAAACATTATCGTGCTTCGTGTAGTTTTGTGTGCGCGAGTGAAGTTGGACGTATATGGTAGTGACGCGCTCGGGTCGTGATACCGTCTGCGCCAACATGACCACCAATGAGGACATAGTCGAACTTCTCCAGGGCTTACGCGCCGACTTGAAGGAGAAGTGCGACGGATTGACGACGTCTGTGGCAACTATCCAGACGTCAGTCGGATCACTGGAGGAGAGGGTGCGCGCGTTAGAAGTTCGGACGCCACCAGAATTGGCGGGAAACACAGTTCCCGCGTCACCCACCGAATCCATGGCTGAACGCGCAACGGCCTGGGGGGCCGAGTTCCGACCTCAATCGCAGCTGCCAACATTTGACGGCTACGGGGGTCGAACACACCCGGTAGTCTTCATTACCGAACTCGAGTCGTACTCGGCGATGGCACGAGTCCCTTCCAGCTATCAAGTTTATATGGCCACAAACCAGCTCCGCGGTCCCGCAAAACGATGGGGGGAAGTCTTCTCCGACAGGTTCAAGTCATTTGAAGACTTCAAACGCTCATTCCTCAACGAATTCTGGGGGGCGGCCCAACAGCGCTCGGTGCGGTATGAAATATACCATGGGAAGTGCCCACCCGCTTTCGAATCACAAATGGCAGAGTATTTCTTACTAGTTCTGTCAAAGGCACGCCATTTGCGACCGGCCCTAACAGATGACGACATCATGGACGCCGTGGCTGACCATTTTCGCCCGGAGGTCACAGCTACACTTCTAGCCGCCCGGTCAACGACAGTCGATGACACGCTGAGCCTACTTCGTCGACTAGACGAAACATACAAGCGACGACCAAATGTCAACGGCGACCGACCGAGAACTGACCGCTTCCCCAAACAAAACAACAGGGAACACACACCAAACTGGCGACAACCGACAGTGGGAGATGGACACCCACCGTCCCCTGCCACAAGCGGTAGGGACATGCGTAACAACGGCGCCCAGTACCGGTTCGACGCCAACCGACAACGCGACGCCGCGCAAGGGACCAATCACAACATCTGGCCAAGACGCGACGCCCAGGAGAGACAAGTGCGCGCGATCGACGCTACCGACGACTCCGAATGCCTGGACCCGACCGCAGCCGACGACGACGTGGACGCAGATTGCAGTGGCCCTCTAACGTCCGTAAACCACCTCGCGACAGTTGACAGTCGCGACCTGCTGTCTGACGACGACGCAGAGACCACGCCCACTCGACGCGTACCGGAGATCGCGGGATCCATTCGCGGGATTCAATCGAGTATCCTAATTGACTCGGGTAGCGAGATCTCCTGCATATCGGAACTATTCTACGAGAGCTTAGTACGCGAAACAGGTGACCTGCCACTCCTACCTATGCCGACTATCAAAGTTACTGGCGCTATTGGCAGCGGCACACAAGCGGCGTCGAGGCAAGTTCTCCTCCCGCTACGTATCGCCGACTGGATTGACGACGTAGTCTGTATCGTCATCCCGGGACTCACCAAAGACGTGATTTTTGGCACAGATTGGTTATCGGACATGGAAGCGGTCATCAGGTTCGACGACGGTTCAATTACGATCAATCATACGGGCAAGTGCACTACTATTCCCTTTGTGGCTACGGTACCCTCACCCACATTGACTGTGCACAGACTGTCCGCCCGCGTAGAAGACACACCATTCAGCTACAAAGAGATAGATGTGAGCGACCCCATGCTGGTTCTACCCTCTCGAAACCTGGCACCGAGTTCGAAGGCAACAACAGCTGTCAATCCCTCTGACGCTAAGATCCGAAGCCGTGTCTCATCACTTAGCAACCTAACGGCGGGCCAACAAGCTGACCTTCAAACCCTATTGGAAAATAACAAAACTGTATTTTCTACGAAACCTGGCCTCACCCACTTGTATCAACATTCCATCCACCTCACAGACAATACCCCTTTCAAACAGAAATCCTACCCTGTCCCTCACGCCTTGCGAGCAGCGGTCAACGAGAAAGTAGCAACAATGTTAGAGGAGAACATTATTGAAAGAGCGCCAACACAATACATCAACCCCCTTGTCACCGTAATAAAAAAAAGACGGCAGTGTTCGCCTTTGTATTGACGCTCGACACCTGAATGCTCGCATGGTCAAAGACCATGAGACGACCAGAGAACCAGACGAGTTACTCCAGCAGTTCGAAACAATTAAATATATGTCGACAATAGACTTAGCGAGCTCTTACTATCAAGTGCCATTACGCGAAGATGACCGAAACTACACTGGCTTCCTACATGAAGGGAAATCATACCGGTTTCGGGTCCTCCCTTTCGGTATTTCAACGGCGGTAGCTGGGTTCACACGCTGCATGGACACAGTCCTTGGGCCCGAAGTGATGGAATATACAAAAATTTATATCGACGATCTCCTTATTACGTCGGAGACTTGGGAACAGCATATGCACCACTTACAAATGGTTTTCGACCGCCTACGGATTGCCAACTTGACAGCTAACTTCGAGAAATCGCAGTTCTGCCAGCCAGAAGTCGACTTCCTGGGGCACATTTTTACCCCCGACGGTGTCAAAACCGACCCCAAGAAAACACAAGCTATTCGAGACTTCCCAGAACCAAGAAATATAAAACACCTTCGTTCATTCCTGGGTATGTGTAATTACTACAGGAGGTTTTGCGGTCAGTTCTCAGACACCGTGGCGCCTTTACAACGTCTTTTGAAAACTACAACACCATGGAAGTGGGGAGACGAACAGAAAGCCGCTTTCCGCAGAACAAAGGAACTGTTTTTACAAACCGTGATGCTGAATCACCCACTGCCTAACGCAAGATATTTCGTTCAGTCTGACAGTTCCGCTGTTGCCGTCGGAGCTCAACTGTACCAATGTGACGACAATGGGGATAAGAGAGTGATTGCATTCACTAGCAAATCTCTTAACAATGCACAGCGCCGTTATACTACAACAGAGCGCGAGTGTTATGCGATCGTCGTCGCGCTACAAAAATGGCGGGCTTACTTACTGCGAACGCCTGTGACTGTTTTGACAGACCACAAATCGCTCTCCTTTATATTAAAATGCCGTCTAAGCAGCAGTCGAATAACTAGATGGATCCTCCTCATTCAAGAATATGACTTAACAATTGAATATTGCCGCGGAGCGGACAATATCGTCGCCGATTCATTGTCACGTTACCCCGCAGACGGAGGCCACGCCCACACAGCGGGAAGCGATGACATCACAGACCGACGTACGTTCCTGGTAGCCAGCCTCGAATTAGCGCTCGACCCAACCCTCCACAACGATTTCACCAACTTCAAGGACAAACAAAACGAGGACGCTAACCTACGGCCACTTATAGAACGACTAGCAGCGGGGGTGCCTACGTCAAATACCCGCCTAGAACACCTAGCAAACCACCACCTGCTTTACGATGGAGTCCTATACAGGAATTGCCCCAACAATGCGTCAGTTTCGAGAATTTGTTTGCCGACAACAATGATACAACCTCTCGTGCTTCACTATCACGCCAACTACGCACATTGTGGACCACATAAGTGTTACACAGCCCTGCGTGAATCGTTCACTTGGCCTGACATGGAGAGGAGCGTCCGACGCATTCTTGCACCTTGCACAACATGCCAAAGAAGTAAAGTTGTTAATCAGCGTTACCAAGGGGACTTCACACCTATCACTCCCAATGATAAAGGAGAGTTGGTAGCTGTTGACTTCTTTGGGCCACTTCCGCGTGGCCAGCGCGGTGCACGATATATATTCGTCGTGTTAGATGTGTTTACTAAACTCGTACGCCTGTTCCCCATTAAGAAAGCTAATACTGCAACGGTGTTGCGTATTTTAATCGATCGCTATTTTCCGGAGGCGGGAAAACCTCAACGGATACTGGCTGACTGTGGGACACAGTTCACGTCACACGTCTGGCTTAGTACGCTCCGCGAGTTGGGTATTACGATTACCCACTGTTCAGTACGCCACCCCCAAGGCAACCCTAGTGAACGGGTAATGCGGGAATTAGGCCGCATCTTTCGGTGCCTCTGCCATGAGCAGCACACTACGTGGGTAGGGAAAGTGGAAGCTGTCGAGGACTGTTTGAACTCCCTTGTTCACGACAGCACGGGTTTCACGCCGACCGAGCTTCATTTTGGCGCGAAACCACTTCGAGACGTCACCCGATATTTCGCCTGGCCGCCTGGCGAGGGCCCACCGCGCCAACAACACCTTCTGTCATTGGCGAGGGAGAGGTTGATGACCCGCGCAGAGAGGAGACGTCACAGACACCTGCAGGCAAATCCAACCCCAGTCGTCTTCCGCCCCGGCGAACTAGTTCTCGTGAAGGCCAACCACATGTCGTCCGCTTTCAACAAAACGATTGCAAAGTTTTTCCTACTGTACGATGGGCCTTATTCCGTTGTTCGTGAAGTGGCGCCTAACGCGTATGAATTGTCAAAACAATCGGGTGCGATGTTGAAGGGCTCTTACAATGTAATTAATCTTAAACGATTCGTTAGCCCTTAAGACAATCTGCCACACCTGTATGGCTAGCCTATATACGGCTTTTTGTATTACTATTTTCTTTATAAGTCTACTAAATCCTTGGTTATACCTAATATGCTAATTAATAGTCATTGTATCACTTGTTCTTAGATCTTATCATGAATTATATACTTTTGTAACTTGTGGATAGAGTGTTGCTGTCCCATGTTACTTAAATTAATGTAATTGCTTTCATTATTTTAAGTGGGGGGCTGCAATGGGACACCCCCCACTCCCAGGGTAAAACCTCCCCTCCAGCGGGGTAGGTTGGTGGCGGGTGTTGTGGAAGACCAGCGGCAGTTGCAGTGGGACCGGCCTACGGCCCACTTGTACGGTAATAAATAAGCTATACAATTTTAACTGTTCGTGTTCGTTGTTGGTGACCAGTTCCCAGTCCCCCGAGCTTGCTATCCTGAACTGTTTGTGTGACTAGGTTCATAAACCGCAGATGCCTCCGTCTTCTTATACCGGACCGCCGCTGTTTTCACCCCTGTTTAGGACCGGTCGGATGTTACCCCCTGACTTCGCGTTACCCCCACACTACCCTAGCATGTACTACTCGTTCCCCTTCCTCGCGCCCTGGCTAAACATGGACCAGGGCGGACACACGTTCTCTCACGACAAACTGAAACCCGAGACCGCAGTCAATCGATTCAGGAGTATTTCAACGCAGACAGAAGAACACACGGTCACTTCCGTCAACACAAGTACGCAGAAATCAACAGTCGAGATCGCGACGGCAAAGAAATATCGAGCAGTGTCGACTCAAACCGAGGAGGAGCCAGTTTCACCTGTTGAAGAAGAGGTTGTCAACTTTTGCCACCAGACGACGAGCACGCACTTTACAGAGTCGTGCGGCACGCAGACCCACGCTTGTGAACCCCTGGTTTCGAGCTCTGCTTCGTCGTTTCGGCCGCATCCCAGCAGGGCGATATACGATTGGCTGGCGAATCAGGCTGACGTTTGCCCCAGCCCGGTACCTCACCAGCTGTCCGCCGTGCCGGAGCGGTCCGAACTTAGCGCCAACTTCTCGAAAGCGTCCACGATCCCCTTGAAGGGCTCGAGCTTCATGACGTCACCAGCCTACAATGACGACGAGGAACAACACGTTATGTTTATCGACTATGAGTCGCTGCCGGAGATCAAGTCCTCGGAAGACCTGCTGTCGCCTGTCAAACCATGCGATGCTAACAAGACAGACGAGCAGGCAACACAGACTATTAAGAGCTCAAGGAAAAACAACCTCAAGCTATTCTTCCAAAGGAAGCTCTCAAACTTAAGTAGTGCTTCGGAGTGAGGATGGGTGATGAATGCATGTATGTACTCGTTTGGGAATTGGTTATCAAAAATGAAAAATTATAATGCAATATTTGACCAATTTATGACCATTTATTTATGACTTTATTTCAAGATACCCGTAATTGACGAGTGGTGATTTACCCGCCCCCTGACGTCACGAAGGAACGTGGCGCCCAAAGTTGGGACAAATCCGCTAACTGTTACGCTTTCACGCGCTTAATGTACAACACTTATCTCGTTGTAGCTGTTATAATATTCACTTTTCAAGTATAACCTATGGGAAAGCGTATTTAGTTCACATACCCGTGGTCAATATAAAGGTTATTTCAAAATTATAGACCCAGTAGTTAACTTGTTATAACAATGCGCGCATGAAAAGGATCAAATGAGCAACGCGTGTTTTGTTTTTTCAACTTCAATTGGCGCAAAACTAATGATCGGATTTTAACGAGAGTTTCTTAAGCATGTGTTCCAATAATGTGAGAAAAAAAGCAAATACACTTTCTAGATAGAAATTGCTCAGAACGAAAATTCATAGCATGCAATAATATGCAGGGTGTAGCGGTTGGGCCTCAAAAGTAGCGGTTTTGACCGTGAAACTAAGCAACTGGGTCAGTTGGCTATGCAATAATTGTGCATGGTCGGCGGGCCTCTAGTTAGTTAAGTAAACAGATGATTGGGACAAGCGTCGGGATTCATTGCATAACGTACGAAGGTCGGCGGTTTTGTCCAAAACATTATGTTATTTACTCATTATTGTTGCGATATTATTTTTGTCGGCAATTCCTCGCCGTGGCAGGCGATGTCGTATGTGAATACACCCTATAGGGTGATGGGCATGCCTACATGACATTTTAAATACGATACGGTACATGGAAAGGATAGTTGAGTATTTGAGTGAAAGTGTACTTATAAGCATTTTCAGTTTGCTTCTGCGTGTGTTTCATTGTGTTGATAATGAAATGTACTCATAGTATGTCTAACAGTCCCTTGGAATGTCTTATCACTATATTCTCTCCGTAGCGATTTTTTTAATGCGGATAATACTGTGCATAATATGTGAATGGATTACTGTGACATAAAATTGAAAAACACTAAAAGCGTCGAGTGGTTATAACCTTCAAAGCGATTTTACTTCAAAAACGTGTTTTTCCATGGCATTGAACAGCTGATGAACAGTATCTATAGGGAATTATATGTGTAACATCTTTGAACTCTGGCCGCCATTGCAACCACACTTGAATACAAAGCCTTCTCGAATACAATTTGTAATTTCAATCATTTTGAAGGGTTACATTGGATCATAGCTTTCTTGAAGGTCGGTTCAATCCGAGGTTCTATCGCGGATTGACCCGTCGAGAAGGCTGCACATTGAGGTAGTAGTATGGTCGTAATGGCGGACCTCCGAGGCGGACCACACCATCATCATTATTAGTATTTTTAACTGTAGAGTACATTACTACATAATAATGTATTTAAAAAATATATAAAAAGCTTTTACGAACGAAGCATACGAATAAACAGTTGCTTACTAATAGTTAACGCTATACAAACGTGGAGAACCAACTGTGTAGGTCAAAATATGCAAATAGTATCACGTCACGTCACACTTATTAATATCTATAAAAAAAAGTTCATATTATAATATCGGAACTTCTAATTGACAAAGTACGTCTAAAATAACACTTTTATAAAAGTTAATTACTTTTTTATATTCTTCCGGAACTAAGCACTTTGGGTAGAAAATTCTACTTTTTAAACACTCAAATCAAACACACTGACAACAGTTCTCAATATCTTTGTAGTATCTACACTCAACGAGACGTTAGGACACGACTCCTTGCACATTGGAAGCAGACGACACACTACTGAGAGGTCCAGATACAGCCAGTGAGAAAAGTTTATAAACATTTGTGGAAGTAAGCAATCGTAATAAATTTATGATGACTTGGCGAGAATAATGCTATCGTAAAAAGGTTTCGAACTAACAAGGATCGAGCGAACATAACCGAGAGTAGTTTTGTGTGCGTGTTTATTTACGGGAGTGAGTTATTTATATCGGTATCAAGAAAATGCAATGTAATAGTTCTGTTGTGGCAATATTACTGATATCTGAAGAAGATTATAAGTTGTCACCAAGACGGAAACCATAAACAAAGTGCGAGGATTTGAAATATGAGTGTTTAGTTAAGAAGTTGTCACCAAGACGGAAACCATAAACAAAGTGCGAGGATTTGAAATATGAGTGTTTAGTTAAGAACAGAGACAGTATTCATTGATTACCCCTGTCAGTAACTCAGAGCGGAGCCCTGAATGCGAGCACTTGACTCGTGCGCTGGGCGATTCTAGTATCCACGTGACGTCACGAGCGGGCCGGCTGCCGCGAGCATCTGCGCAATGTCATACCTAGCCCACACAGTAATATCATTGTATAGGTCTCGTAAAACAACCTCGGTAATGCTTTCGTCATCAATCAATGACGTGTTTACGGTCTCGGCCACCCCGAGCAGGTATCTGAATTAGCCACGGTCGCTGGTTGGCTGCCGCTCACCCACCCGTGACGGAGGCATTACCGAAGATCTTGTGCGGCGAGTATATCATGGGACGAGGCGGCCGTCTTCGCGCTCACCAACGAATAGTCGGAGATTGACCCTCGCAACGACGAGTAGCTCGAATAAGTTGTCTTTACACTCTCCCCGTGCCGGAACGTAATAGTTTTCTGCTGCTTCGGGCTGGACCCCCCTCTCCCAACGACACGGAAGTAGAGCAGAACGACAGCAGCCGTGCCAAATCCAATATCAATCGGTAGTTGCAAGATCGCAGCACCCATCAAACGTTGATGACGGCCGATAAGAAATTGTTGTTCCTTGGTGGATGGACCGAGGAAGTTTGCGCAGGGATTGCCAGTTTCGTGGTGGACTCTGTGGGAAGAGATTTGACAACAGTGTGAGAGTGTCCATACACGCACACGCACATTCACACGCCCGTTCGCGCACTCTACTCACAGTTGTCAGCTTGTGGTTTGTATCCTCCCTCTCGATTGTATCCGGCTTCACCTCTAGCTTCTCTAGCTTTTTCACAATTTGATGATGCTAATTGCTATAAAACGAATCCAAGGGTCTGTGGTCTCCATGTATATAACACTAAACAACCACAGACTTACAACAACATAATTTTATTTCTAAATTATTTTTTACACAATGATCACTACTAAATGAGACAGACCTCTTTATACTGATTCTCTAATTTTGTCTCCGTTCAATGACAAGATAGTTGCGTCGAGATGTATCAGGCTCCCTGGGGCGGGTCTTGGATATCTGTTGCGTCTTGACCGGAGACCAGAACCCGGATTTTTTCTTCTGCGGGTCTCGTCTTGACCTCGGCTTCGACTTCGACCTATCGTCGTCGGATCGACCCTGTGGTTCGCTATCTTCCAGCTGCGGATCCTCGTCCTGAAACGATATGCATCAATTTGTGGGAAGACTCGTCAGCTACGCAAGTACCAGCAATCCCCTGGTGGAAGTATGGTGTTCGACTAGCTCTGACATCTACTTCATATCGTGGCAATACTGACTGTGACGGTGATGTACAAACAAAGAATGTAGATTTAAAAGTACAATCACAAAACTTGTAGATTTATATATTATTGCTATGCCAAAGATTACACACTTTGCTGCTACCAATAGAGTTGGCACAGAGCTAAGACGCGATACTCTAACTCGGGCGATATCCGTTTCGAAAACGGTCACCGGCAACCCTGACTGATAGTTTTCCCCGAGGGTTTCCTCAGTCATAAGACTAATGCTGGGATTGAGTCATATTTTAAGAGCCCTCGGACATTCCATCCAAACGATTCCAATCACAGTAATATCTAAGAAGAAACCTGAAGAAGGACATGAATGTTGTTCCTGGGGAGGTTTCCTAAGGAAAATTATCATTATTTTTCCTATTACTAACCAATCTATCAAGTTGTTTTCTTTGTTTGACAGGCCATGTTGAGTATGACCTGATGTATAATTGCGAACGTCTAGCCTACTAACGTATTCCACTTTACCTTCATCGAAGGTTTGCTGTCAACGATTTTCGGTTCAATATCAGAGTCCGAACTGTCCTCCGGTGGTTTGGAAGTAGGCTGCGATTTCACCGGGAGCTCTTGCAAGAATACAGGGGCTGCAGCTGGTTTTTGTTCCTTTGGGGGTAGCTGGGGGTCAGATTAGATTAGATAAGATTAGTTTAGATTAAACACTTCAAGGCTGCAAATGGGCCATAACTGCCCGGTGGCAACCTGTTTAAACCTCCCCCCCCCCCCCCCCCCCACCTCATAACTTCATATCCCTCATTCTATTTCTAAATTTCTAAATTCCCTTACTGATTCGCACTCAACCCCCTCCTTCGGGTAACTCATTCCATTCCCTAACCGTTCTCTCAAGAAATCCAAACCTACCCAGATCACTTCTTACTACCTTGCGCTGAAACGTCCATTTATGATCCCACCTCCCTCTGTATACCCCTTCTTGCAATCTGCTACGGATTTCCCCCCACCCTATTTCCCCCCTAGCTGCTTCGTATAGATTACACATCCTATCACTCCTTCCCCTCTCCTCTAAAGACTCCAAACCCAACTCCCCTATCATCGCTGTAACGCTATCATAAACCTTCATCGCATTCCCTTATTAACTTATCTTCCTCATACCTCCATCGCCTAACTTGTCCCGTAACCTTCGTTGCCACCCTACGCTGCACTGTCTCTAGCTCAAAACCTCCCCCTTCCTATATGGATCCCACACCGTCCCCCCATATTCCAAAATAGGCTGAACTACCGTTTTGTAAGCCCTATCCTTTACCTCCCTACTAGTTTCCTTCAAATTTCTCATGACAAACCCTAGGGTTCTACATCCCTTCCCTATACTCTCTTGCACTTGCTCCCCCCATCCCACAGTCTTCGGCCAATACAATCCCTATCAAATACTTATATTTCTTTACCTTCTCTAGAATAGCCCCTCAAGAAAATACTCTTTCCCATCCCCTTTTAATTTACGTGTGAACCCAACCACTAAAAAGTTTCCCGCATTTAATCCCATCCTGTTATTGCGTCAGAGGCTACAAGTGGTTGGTGGAGTAATAGGCACCTGTTGGTAATGATGGTGACAGAGAACTGAAGTCTGTGTTGCTATTGGTGAGCCAGACTTGTCCGTTTGGGTATTTACTGAAGAGACATTTCCCACAGGAACTTCTGGAAATTGGTAGTGGTGGTGACATAGAACAGATTTCTGTGTTGCTGTTGGTGAGCTTGACTTGTCCGTTTGGGTACTAACTGAAGATACATTTCCCACAGGAACTTCTGCAAGTTCGTAGTGGTGGTGACATCGAACGGATCTCTGGGATGAAAAACGCGTTTTTCTTCGGGTGGAAACTGACAACACATTATCAGCTGGGATTTCCGGAAGTTGATAGTGGTGGTGACATAGAACTGATGTATGGGATGCAGTTACTGAGTCGTGTGTCACTGTTTGAGTGGTAGTAGCTGACACGAAAGGTATTTCCGGTTGTTGGTGTTGGATATAGAAGACTGGAGACGTTTGTGGTGCAAGAAACGTCTGCGCTTGAACTGTAGTAGATTCATTCTGCTCCAGTGGCGTCTGCAAATCGTGGCGAGAGTCTGATTGCGGATCATTGTCTTCATCGTCAGGTACAATTTCTGGAAGCGAGGCATAAGAATAATCATTCTCTTGATCATCGGGCACAATTCTGGGCAGCGAGGGATAAGGTTGTTCATTGTCTTCATCGTCAGGTACAATTTCTGGCAGCGAGGCATAAGAATAATCATTCTCTTGATCATCGGGCACAATTAAGGGCAGAGAGGGATAACGGTAGACCGTAAATACTGGAACAGCGGGCGGCGTATAGATGTTTTCCTGGCCTCGGGCGTATTCTTCATTTTTTACAATTGGGCTATGATGCAAACGACAAGTTTGAGTCGCCATAGACGATTGCTCGATTTCTGCATTCCGCTGTGGGCCTCTTCCACCATAGTGTTCCTCGTACCAGCGTGCTTCCTCGACTTTTCTTTCGTGAGACTTATTTAAAGTTGAACCTTCTGGTAATTCACTTTGAAGCCGAGTCGTTCGAGGTGCACTCGTCGAGGTATCGCGAATTCTTGCCATTCTCTGTTGTGCGTCGTTGAAGGTACCCAACGCGTGGAGACGGCAAGTTTGCGTCGAAGTTGTAGAAGACTCTCTCGACGCCCCTCGACGCGCCGATAGGCCGGCGTCACGGCTGCCTCTCTGTGTCGCGACGTCAGGCGTCGAGGGGGCAGAGGACTCTCTCGACACACCTCGACGCCCTGATAGGCCGAGGTCGCGGCTGCATGTTTGCGTCGAGGTGGTAGAGGAATCTCTCGACGCACCTCGACGCCCTGATAGGCCAGCGTCACGGCTGCTTCTTTGCGTCGCGACGACCGGCGTCGAGGTGGCAGAGGCCTCTCTCGACGCACCTCGACGCCCTGATAGGCCGGCGTCACGGCTGCTTCTTTGCGTCGCGACGACCGGCGTCGAGGTGGCAGAGGACTCTCTTGACGCTCCTCGACGCCCTGATTGGCTGGCGTCACGACTGCATGTCTGCGTCGCGACGTCCGGCGTCGTCGATCTGTATAGTGTCGTCGCCTTAACAGTCGGTATGGCGCCTACGGGAGACGAACTCGCGCCATCCTCGCTGGTCACAAAGTAGATGTACTCCTCGGCGGGGTAGTGGGCAACGGACGAGGCGGCCGTCTTCGCGCTCACCAACGAACAGTCGGAGATTGACCCTCGCAACGACGAGTAGCTCGAATAAGTTGTCTTTACACTCTCCCCGTGCCGGAACGTAATAGTTTTCTGCTGCTTCGGGCTGGACCCCCCTCTCCCAACGAAGTAGAGCAGAAAGACAGCAGCCGTGCCAAATCCAATTATTAATTGCGTTCGATCAATCGGTAGTTGCGAGATCGCAGCACCCATCATACGTTGATGACGGCCGATAAGGAATTGTTGGTCCTTGGTGGATGGACCGTGGAAGTTTGCGCAGGGATTGCCAGTTTCGTGGTGGACTCTGTGGGAAGAGATTTGACAACAGTGTGAGAGTGTCCATACACGCACACGCACATTCACGCGCCCGTTCACGCACTCTACTCACAGTTGTCAGCTTGTGGTTTGTATCCTCCCTCTCGATTGTATCCGGCTTCACCTCTAGCTTCTGCATGAATACGGAGTATAACAACAATAACACTTGCTGTAACCATAGCAATCACCAACACACGTGCTCGCCGTCCAGGCCAGATGCAACAACAACAATAACACTTGCTGTAACCATGACAATCACCAACACACGTGCTCGCCGTCTAGGCCAGATGCAACAACAACAATAACACTTGCTGTAACCATGGCAATCACCAGCACACGTGTTCGCCGTCTAGGCCAGATGCAACAACAACAATAACACTTGCTGTAACCATGGCAATCACCAACACACGTGTTCGCCGTCTAGGCCAGCTGCAACAACAACAATAACACTTGCTGTTACCATGGCCATCACCAGCACACGTGCTCGCCGTCTAGGCCAGATGCAACAACAACAATAACACTTGCTGTATCCACGGCCATCACCAGCACACGTGTTTGCCGTCTAGGTCAGATGCAACAACAACAATAACACTTGCTGTAACCATGGCAATCACCAACACTCGTGCTCGCCGTCTATGCCAGATGCAACAACAACAATAACACTTGCTGTTACCATGGCCATCACCAGCACACGTGCTCGCTGTCTAGGCCAGATGCAACAACAACAATAACACTTGCTGTAACCATGGCAATCACCAACACACGTGCTCGCCGTCTAGGCCAGATGCAACAACAACAATAACACTTGCTGTTACCATGGCCATCACCAGCACACGTGCTCGCCGTCTATGCCAGATGCAACAACAACAATAACACTTGCTGTAACCATAGCAATCACCAACACACGTGCTCGCCGTCTAGGCCAGATGCAACAACAACAATAACACTTGCTGTAACTATGGCAATCACCAACACACGTGCTCGCCGTCTAGGCCAGATGCAACAACAACAATAACACTTGCTGTAACCATGGCAATAACCAACACACGTGCTCGCCGTCTAGGCCAGATGCAACAACAACAATAACACTTGCTGTAACCATAGCAATCACCAACGCACGTGCTCGCCCTCTAGGCCAGCTGCAACAAAAACAACAATAACACTTGCCAGTGGCGGCTTTCCCATAAGGGCACACGGGCATGTGCCCCCCTTCCCTCCCGCTAACCGCCAACAATCACTCACATTAAATTACGAGTTGTGGACTTTGGTATGTTTACATAAAATCGAAAAGTTTGTAATTGTAATGTGCACATTGAAATAAAGACGCGGTGCGCTGATTTATCCAGGCAGACTGCGGTACCCGAAGTCTCCGACAGAGTTCGTTACGGTTACGTTTTAGCTACCGTTTGTGGCCTGGTGACTCGGTGAGCCCAAGCCGATTGCACTCATACCGCGCATGCGCAGTTACGTTTTTCCACGAATAAGTGAGTGGAGATGGTAGATTTTACATGACGAATGAGCATGGTTTGTCGTGAGCCCCAGTACGGAGCGAGGCACCGTTTATGTAAGTACGTGTGGTCGTAGTGTTGTGTGTAGACCTGGTGGTTGTCTTTGTTCTTTAGTAGAGTGCCTGTGCGTGTTGTGTTGTGTCACTGTTTGATGTGTCGCTTTTGACTTTGTAGTAATAATCAAACAAAATGAACGAGGTGAGGCACATAAAACATTTGAATTATGAAGAGAGACTGGTAGCAAAGACATTAGGCCGACCAAGGCCTGACTTGTGTACAACTCAGGTATGCCAAATTAAAAATAGGACTTCTAAGTTCTAATAGAACTTTTAATTAATCAATATACGAAAAATACGAATGGATTGGCGGATGTCCTGTAGTTAATGCATTCTTCTCACTAACTACCCTTTTTTAATGTTAACTGATTTGTGCCCTACCCATTTCAAACCCTACTAGCCGCCACTGAAACTTGCTGTAACCATGGCAACCACCAACACACGTGCTCGTGGTCTAGGCCTGATGCACAGTCAAGTTAAGTAGGCCTACATAAGAGATTTGTGTTAGGACAACCAACTCAATAGCAACTAAACAAATGCTATACCGGATTACCGGTACTTAGCTCGACAGTGCATCTCGCCTCGTCAATTTCTCGGACTAACCATGAATTCTGATTAGATTCGTTGAAAGGGGTTGTTATTGGACGGACCACAGCGGCATAGGCTAAATAGCCAGTCCCTCACACAAACAGAAAGCAACAACAAGAATATTGGCCATAGGGCTACTCTTCAAATTACTGATCACAAAACAGATCCATATAAGCATGGATTAATGATTTTTATAGAGGACTTTGAAGTTAATTTTATTCAAACAGAATTTATTCATTGTGAGTAGTGGAAACACCTTTCTTAAAACACGGGGCAGTCAGAGGGTGCCCAGTTCCTATGTCTGTGTCCTATGTCCTATGTCGGTGACCAATCACAGCGTTTTCCGTCGCGGTGCTGCCGCGCGGCAAGAGTAGAGTCAAAGTTGTGATTGGGCTCCGCGCATCAGCTTACCGCGCGGCAAGACAGCGACATAAAAACGGGGCATTATTGTCACTTAAGGACTACATGACAGTTGAAAAATTGTTCACATACTTTCAAAAAAGGTAGAAAGAAAAGCAGGCACTGGTGTGTTATAGCAACAAGTAGGTGATACCTACCTTCAACGCGCACAAGTCGACAACGGTCGTCGCCTCCTTTTGGCGACTGAGGTGGTCCGTTTGTGACGTCAGCCAGCTTGTTTCGTTTTGTTGGACATCCACATTGAATCCTTGTTTCACCTGCAAAGAAAAATAATGTCTTCCAAAAATATATGCCCAATTTGATTGAGTAAAAGTAGAATTAAAGTGCCCGTTCACCTCTTTAACAAGTTGTTCTCTATATAAAGTTTGACTCTAAACACCAATGTTTAGATGTATATCACGCGGCCTATACCATCAGGTGTCCTTTGTTTGTTCGCGCAACTTGCTGTTAGAGGTGGGATTTTTACGTCATAGGTCCGGGTCCCATGCTGCCAACTCTGCGCTGCGTCTCCAGCCGGCATTGGAAGGAGGGGTGTTACTGAAGATGCGTGGTTGGCTAAAGACATCAATGGAGGGACAGCACTTGGTCTGATGCGATACTTTGTTCAAATGAAAGTGGTGCAGAAGGCGCGTGGTCAAGCGGATAAATACAAGATTTGTAACAACTCACTGGAAATGTGTTTATATTTATCTTCGATTTGTGAAATAAAAATAGTATTTGTCAAGATAAGGAATATAATTATAATAGTTCTGTCAAATTAAGAAATAAAGTTACTTGCCCCGAACAGCTTTTCACAACGCCTCAAGTAAAATTTCACAAACTTAATTTGACACATCTCGATGAAAATTCTTCTTGTTACAAGTATGTCGTTACATTAGACTACGACGTAAAACGTACTATTTGACGTATTTGTGTTAATTTCTATTTGACCTGCCATTTTATGTAATGCTATAATGTGGAGAATAAAACGGTTTCATTTGTAGTGAACGTAAAATTTGAAATGACTATACACATGGGCTTGACAGGATACTTTTCGCCCAACCCTCTAGATGCGTGAAGCAAGGTAACACGACACTCGGGGGTACGGTATTGCCAAACGTACAACGTTGAGCGGGCTGCATACAATTCATAAAACATTTAACCACTTATTACGTGGAACTCGAATCATTTTGGTGATACTGTTGTTGAATATGTGTTCTACATACCTACTTGAGTGCCTATAGTGCGTTCTGTTAGCACCAGAATATTGCGTTTCCGGCTACCAGCATGAAATTTGGTACACATGTTAACAAATACATAAGGTTCAAAAAACCGTCGGGACCCAAGCTGTATCCGGATTATTTCGGCCGCCATCTTGGAAAATGTCTGCCGAATCCCAGTTTGTCTCTATCAACTCGGAAACGGTAAACAATACCAAAAATATTTAAGTTACAAAAGTATTACTAGTTATATTGGAAACATGTTTTGTCTGAAACATTTTTTTATAGGATCAAAACCAAAGCGGCCATATTGGAGTAAATGATGGCACTGTTTTTCGTTTTCCCCAAAAGAGGGGCAACAGCTACATTTCCGATAACCAATGCCTACCACAAGTACTATTATGAACTTCTTTATGTTCTGTAAATTTTTGGAAAGTGGAACACAGATCCGCCATCTTGGAAAATGGCGGCCGAATCCCAGTTTTCCTCTATTAACTCATAAACGGTAAGAGTTATCAAAAATGTTTAAATTACAAAAGTATTACTAGTTACATTAGAAACATGTTTTGTTTCAAACATGTTTTTGTAAGATCAAAACCAAAGCGGCCATCTTGGAGTAAATGACGGTAGACCTACTTTTTTTGGTTTTCCCAAAAATGTTGCCACAGTGTTAATTTTCTGATAACCAATACCTACGGCAAGTATTATTATGAACTTTTATACGTTCTACGGTTCTACCAACTTTTGGAGAGTGGAACACAGAGCCGCCATTTTGGAAAATGGTGGCTGAAACCCAGATTGACTCTTATAACTCGGAGACAGTAACAGATACAAAACATGTGGAAGCAACAAAAGTGTTAAGCGTTACAAGACGAACATTTTTCAGTTTCGAACAGCTAGTGATAAGATGTCAGTTAAAAGGGTATACAGCTCTAAAAGCTTCAGAAACAGAATAAGCAGGACTTCTCTGTAGAGAGCAATGAATGAAGCGTCTAGAGACTTCTGATCGAGAAAAGGCGAGCTAGGCGTCCCCAACCTAGGGCTGAACCGTTCAGGGCCCGGGGCCCCTACTTTAGGCAGGGACATTCCCCTAAACCCACCTCATCTTCGCAAGGGTGAAAAGGAACCATGTCTTAACAAGAGTTTAATGGAAGCACTGTCTATCACTCGTACACAAAGCAGTGCACTCCAAATTGAAACGCTGGCATTTGCAGTTTCTAACACACATCGTTTTGCAACGGCAACTAATCAATTCGGAGCATTCGTCAGAAGCTTGTGACAAAACTGTCCAAAGTCGTTCAATTGCGTTTTCATCCTCAACAGAATGTGATGACTTCCATCCCCAGCTGGTCTGGTTGCTGGAGGTATGTCGGGTAGAAGCTGCATGCACAGTCTCCAAATACGCGACTGAAGCATTGCTCGCTTCAGGTGTTGGTGCAATGCTTCTTCGTTTGGAGGTATACTTTCCACAGCTCGATTTTTTTTGAGTATAGAGAATTCGTCTGCACTCATTCACTGTTTCCGTTTGGCTTGTCATATCATACATAAGTACAGTGAAGAGCTGTAGTTTCTCAAAATCCTCTTTATCTATTGTGTTTTATGTTGACTATCGAATGAATATACCTGTCATGGGTTCTTGCATCATCTTCCAGACATTCCACGCTTTTTTTTTTTGCCAACACCGTGAAATGCGGATACTGTATCACAGCCAGTATATGCAATATGCATGAAAGAAAGGCAGTGCCTCGCACATGTTTGGAGATTATTGTGTTCCAGGAACCGCGAGAGTGAAAAGTGCTTTCTCTTGTTTCCAACACCATACTCAATCCAAAGATCATGCATATACCAAGTTTCTTCAGATCATGGAAGGCTGCAGCAGCAAAAGCAATAACACCCGAGTCCACAGTGCTTATCAAAATGTTTTTGTGGCCCGAGAGTAATGCACTTTTCACGTGAACAATTAGTCTGGTGTCCACTTCTTCATGTGAACATGGAGCAAAATCGTCACTGTTGCTTAAGGGACCTGCAAATGTTACTGAATCTTCGTCAGTACAAACCACTATCCTGCCATTGGTTTCATGTGAAGAGATGTAAGATGCTTAAAGGTGGAATAGTTGTTTTTATTGCCATCAACCAGCAAGAACTTACTAAATACTTTAGACAAGGGTGTTGTTGGTCTGACAACCATCTCTTTTCCAGATCCTCGTTTCATTCGTGTGTCAGCTTTAAGGCTATACCTGGCAAGTACCTATCAAACACTACGTCTTCTCTCTGAAAGTTCAGGAGACGAGATTTTATCGCAGGTAAAAACACCTTCGTGCAGTAATCATACAATTTCTTTGATATTTTTGCATTCAAAGAATGAACTAAGGCAGCACCATCTGTTACAACAGCTTAACATCATGTAACATTGTCGTCGTCATCTTCACTACTTTGGCATTCAGATAGCAAACAGGTGATTACATCAGATTTCTTGGTGGCCTTTCAGTGCTCGCCTTTTCTTTCTCAGAAGTCTCTAGACGCTTCATTCATTGCTCTCTACAGAGAAGTCCTGCTTATTCTGTTTCTGAAGCTTGTAAAGCTGTAAACCCTTTTAACCGACATCGTATCACTAGTTGTTCGAAACAAAAATGTTCGTCTTGTTACGGTTAACCCTTTTGTTACACCCACTTGTTTTATATCTTTTACGCTGTTTCCGAGTTTTAAGAGTCAATCTGGGTTTCAGCCGCCATTTTCCAAAATGGCGGCTCTGTGTTGCACTCTCCAAAAGTTGGTAGAACGTATATAGTTCATAATAATACATGCCGTAGGTATTGGTTATCAGAAAATTAACACTGTTGCAACATTTTTGGGAAAACCAAAAACAATAGGCCTACCGTCATTTACTCCAAGATGGCCGCTTTGGTTTTGATCCTACAAAACCATGTTTGAAGCAAAACATGTTCCTTATGTAACTGGTAATACTTTTGTAGTTTAAAATTTTTTGATAACTCTTACCGTTTATGAGTTAATAGAGGACACCTGGGATTCGGCCGCCATTTTCCAAGATGGCGGATCTGTGTTCCACTTTCCAAAAATCGGTAGAACATATAGAAGTTCATAATAGTACTTGTGGTAGGCATTGGTTATCCGAAATGTAGCTGTTGCCCCCTTTTTTGGGAAAACGATAAACAGTGCCATCATTTACTCCAAGATGGCCGCTTTGGTTTTGATCCTATAAAAAAATGATTCAGACAATACATGTTTTTAATATAACTAGTTATACTTTTGTAACTTAAATATTTTTGATATCTTTTACCGTTTCCGAGTTAATAGAGCAAAATTGGGATTCAGCCGACATTTTCCAAGATGGCGGCCGAAATAATCTGGTTACATCTTGGGTCCCGATGGTTTTTTGAACCTTATATATTTGTTAACATGTGTACGAAATTTCATGCTGGTAGCCGGAAACGCAATATTCTGGTGCTATTGTGTTCTAACAGAACGCACTACTAGATACACATTGCAGCAAGAGATAAACGAACACTTTAAATTACATCGTTCCTGAAGTGTTTGACGAGCTTTTAATTCATTGATTTTGAAAACGACTTCATAGATAGCTGCGTTCCAGATTCATCGGATTACTAATCTTACTCAGCTAACAGTAATCCAAGTGTCCCAATATTCATATTGGATGGCTTCTTAGATGTTCCAGAATCAATCTTTTAAGTAATATTTCAATAATGTTCTACTCTATTGGATATTTCCGCCATTTACGAAGCAAAACAAATCCCATTTGTGCCCGTTTTTATGTCCTGACATCACGGGTAATTGAGATTATTTTTTAGATGAATTCTGGAACGCAGCTAAAGATAGTTTTCGGCTCAGTGACTGTGTATAACACACGAGTCTCTAATTCGCGAGGTTGCCGGTTCGATATCCACTATATCATCAACCCTGACTGAAGGTTTGCCTCAAGCGGGTATTACACGTTGACGCTTTTCGGCCGTCCTGGCGGCCGCCCGTTTTTACGAAGGTAAAGCGGGCGGCATGGCTTTCGTATTACACGGGGGGGCAATACGCCAAGGCCAAGCCAATCCATCCCCGCCAACGCAGTCTTGTGTCAACTATCAAAGATGGATGAAGATGATGTATTACTAGCTGTAACTGGCTTATTATTGATGAGAAAAGAGGTAATTATTAAAACAAGAAGAAGAAAAATGAGAATGTGGGCTAAGAAGTGGTTGTTAGCAAGGAATACATTTTCGCACACAAACTTAATAAAGGAATAAGATGCTGATCATCATCACTCATAATGAAGAAAATTTGGTGGCAACAGGTTCGACAGGTCACCAACCTCTCACTGAAAGAGGGATGACCACTGGAATGTGTGAGGTGTAGGGTGGTCAGCGCATACGCAGTAGTCAATACGTCGACGTAAAGCGTGCGAGCTCGATTACACGACACGGCCGACCGTCGACCTGCAGCTTTACCGACGTAAAAAGTCAAACATGTTGGATATTCTACGGCCGTATTACTTTTGGCATTTTCGCCAATTACACGGGCACGCTTTACCGCGGTAAAGCGTGTATACGCAAAGACGACCGTAAAGCGTCAACGTGTAATGCAATGTCACAAGGTAAATACTGGGATTGAGATATGAGATATTGAGATGAGATAGATACATATAAACAGCTCTCGGGCATTACTTTCATACCATACCTATACCTATAGTTATAGTCATCTGAAGATGGGTATGAATTGTCCCTGGGCAGGTTTCTAACGAAAAATTATTATTATTTATTATCGTTAAATTTTGTGAAACAGCGAGTATGATAGGGGCGGTATGTATAACGTTAGTAGTAGTTACGTAGTTACATTGGGACAACTTGATGACATTCAGAAAATAAGTAGAGTAGCTAGTGACATCTGTTGTTATTTACCATCTGTGTGAGATTCACTTGCTCTTCGTCATCCACTCTGTTAAATTTAGAAGAAAAAACACATTTTGTCCTTGTAGACTAGATCAGTTTAAAAAAAATGTGTCTCCTTCTCGATATTGGGGTACCGGGTTGTTAAAAGCGACCATCAAGGTTATTCTTACTCAGGAGAATATCTTGCATTCAAAAACCATTGTTGGCAGTTTTTCGTTTGAGTATTTCAACTCCAAACACCCCTAACACCCCCTAAAATCAATTTTTACGGAATTATATTTAATAATTCATAAATCCGGAAACTATTATCCATAAATTTATTTTTAAAACTTTGTTAGTAGAAAAATGTACTGTAAAGAATTTGGCTATTTCAAATTTTCGATTTTTATCGAAACTAAACAAGAAAATAGCTATCAGACACAAACTTTTCAGTTTTTGCTGAGCAACAATGAAATGTTTCACTTTATTGCAAGTAAACGGTATAAAATGGAGTTACCATTTTTTCCCGAAAACATCATTGACTATTCATTAATAATGTGTAATCGTCATATTTAGTCTAAATAATTTACGTATTGTGTAGTAATTGAAACAAAGTGGCAAAGTGTAATAATCCTAGGGGCAGCGGAGTCTCTACTAAAATGTACATCCGTGGGCTCCTTGATGAAGCAAGTACAAGAGTAGGCTCAATCGCTTCCTTTCAGCTTATTTAATAATAAATTTGATAGTGCCGGATGTTAGGCATTCACGAGCTGTACACAAAAAATAAAATGGCCGCCACTTCAAGTGTTTTTCCCATTTATCTCCATAATGCAAAGTTTTATGAAAACATTTAATATGACAAGAATGATTCCTCTTAAAATTCTACACAACAATGATATTCACGTATGTTTGTAGAATTTAATACTTACGTAGAACTTAACTTTTTGCATGTCAATCTGTACTAAAATGTACATACTTTGGCTCCAGTGGGCTTCTCAATGAATGAAGGGGGGAACTATGTGGGTAGGCTTAGTCTCTTTTTTTAAGTGTAGGTAACAATAATTTTGATAGTGCCCGGCTCCAATTTTAGAAATTCACGAGCTGTACGCAAAAAACAAAATGGCCACCACTGCAAGTGTTTTTCCCATTAACTCCATAATGCAAAGTTTTAAGACAAAATTGAATATGACAAGAATTATTCCTCTTAAAATTCTACACAATCATGATATTCACGTATGTTTGTAGAATTTAATACTTACTTAACTTAAACTTTTTGCATGTCAATCTGTACTAAAATGTACATACTTTGGCTACAGTGGGCTTCTCAATGAATGAAGAATGAACTATGTTGGTGGGCTAAGTCTCTTCCTTTAAGTGTACGTAATCATAATGTTGATAGTGCCCGGCTCAAATTTAAGGCATTCACGAGCTGTATGTAAAAAACAAAATGGCCACCACTGCAGGTGTTTTCCCCATTTATCTCCATAATGCTAAGTTTAATGACAAAATAGAATATGACAAGAATTATTCCTCTTTGAATTCTACACAAACATGATATTCACATATTTTTATAAAACTTAATTGTTTCGTAGAACTTTAATTTTGTTGCATGTTAATCTGTACTCAAATGTACAAACTTTTGCTCCTGTGGGCTTCTCAATGAAGGAAGAGTGAACTATCTAAGTGGGCTAAATTTGTTTTATTTAGTTTGGTTTAACGACGTAATTGACAACGAAGATCATATGACGTCAGGGGTATTTGGAGGAAAGTGTCAAGAAGGACGTCGCAGTCCCTGGCCATGTGGGTGGGCTCAATCTCTTCTTTTGAGCTTTTTGCCTGGCAATATTGAAAATTTGCTTTATTTAATAATTTGCTCGGAGTGTGACGAATTCAATGGTGGACGATATTGATAACCAAATTCATCAATCTGCCTCTCAGGGGTTACCAAATTACCGAGATTGTTAAAAATTGTTGCAAACCGTGGTCTATTTTTATGAAACGGAGTTACTTATCAATATTTATTTTGTTTTTAAATTTTTTCTGTAAAAATTCTTATACTTACGAGTTAACAATTGTTAAAGGACATCGAAACCCTAGCTCTATTTAATATTCATAACATCTATTGATTTATTTTAAAAATTATAGTGGAAACTAGAACCCTCATACCCACTCCAGGAATTAGCTATAAATTATTTTCGAGTTGATAATATTCCCTTTAGCGCGGCCGTTTTTTATGGTCGTGACGTAGCTTTTACTAGTCCCGTGCCGCTAGCATCGGCGGGAGACGCGATATGTCGTGCGCGCGTCTATTTACCCTAGCATAGCAAACGAACTATTAGCGGTAGCTCACTGAACTCAATTACACGTTAATCTGCAATGTTTTCTCGTCCTACTCAATGCTTCAACGAGAAGAATATCTAACTTACGTAATGGATAAAATTGATTTTAAATAAACCAAGTTTTCCGTATTAACTCGCATATTTCCAAGTCTGGTTAGTATATTTTGCGACGACATTTTTGCCGATTTGGAAGGCTTGACATAATACGACATGCGTGAAGAATTATTAAAAAAATACGGTATTGTAATTTGTGTTAGGATGTGCGTACAGTTATGTGATATATATTCACGTTGTATCACTGTTTTTACGCCCGCACTGCGCTTGCAGCGTTGGTGTTGTCCACCTACTCTTGATGTGCTATCGTTTAGTACACATTCCAAAAACATTAACCAGCAGAACATGAAGAATAATGAATATCAGACAAATTGTACCCAGTATGTTAGTATACAATAGGGATAAAGTTCAAAGTACAATGTTTTAGCTTTGAGTATAATTGTACTCAATATATTGTACAATAGGGATAATGTACAAAGTACAATGTACAATAGCTGATAGTTTAGCTTTGAGTATATACACTACTCAAATGTTCTAGCACACAAGCCTCTCATTCGCCAGGTTGTCGGTTCGATACCCGCGCTATTGGCAGTCGGCATCCCTAAATGAATAGTTATTTCGAGTTTTTTTGTCATGATGTTGTTGTTGCAATTTAGTCCTACTACCAACCCTCAGACATCCCCCCTCCCCCACCTGTCAGCCACTTATCCTTATACTGAAATAACTCGTTAAGAATGTTGGCCCTGGGCAGGTTACATACAGACTTTTCTATTAGTAAATACAAATTATATAGTAAATTCAAAATATCAGAACTCTCTATAAGCTGAACATTATAGTTATGATCTGCAGCAGTAAATCGACATTGAAACGAATGTAATCTTAAGTTTTATTGAGTGTTATATTATTGTTGCATTTGCTCCGAGTGATTAAAAGTGAAATAAATAAAAAATCGAACCAACTGCTGCTACCAAGAAAACTAGACCTGATGTTTTTGGAAATGCTTTGCGGACCGACCACCTCCTAGCCGCCGCTGGCAACCTTCTCCAGCCAGGCTAGTTGCCCAGGTAAATGTCAAATACCAACACTTATTCATTAAATCACTGCTTGTGGGTTATCTTTAATATCGACATACCGTATTTTTTGATCATTCTTCATGCATGTCGTATTATGTCAAGCCTTCTAAAATGGCAAAAATGTCGTTGCAAAATATACTAACCAGACTTTGAAATATGCGAGTTAATACGGAAAACTTGGCTTATTTAAAATCTTTTTTCCCATTACGTTAGTTAGATATTCTTCTCGTTTAAGCATTGAGTAGGACGAGAAAACAATGCAGATTAACGTGTAATTGAGTTTAGTGAGCTACCGCTAATAGTTCGTTTGCTATGACAGGGTAAATAGACGCGCGTACGACATATCGCGTCTCCCGCCGATGCTAGCGGCACGGGACTAGTAAATGCTACGTCACGACCATAAAAAACGGCCGCGCTCAAGGGAATATTATCAACTCGAAAATAATTTATAGCTAATTCCTGGAGTGGGTAGGAGGGTTCTAGTTTTCGCTATAATTTTTAAAATAAATCAATAGATGTTATGGATATTAAATAGAGCTAGGGTTTCGATGTCCTTTAACTTTATGGCTCTCTAGAATCAATAACAAGGTACAGTTAATTAATAGACACAAGTGCGTACGCGAAATTCAGGCAATGTTTAACTTTGGGGTGTCGTGACGCCACAATCCCTTCCGATATTGAAATTTTCCATAAAAAATAATAAAACAAGATATATATTGATTTCAAAAGAAAAAACTATTGATCCAATTTCGTAAATATAGCTCTCAGAAGTAACCAAAGTCTTCCTATAGTTAGAATTCTCGCTAAGGATGTCTATATTTTTTTACGAAACGGAGTATTTATCAATTTTTATTTTGTTTCTAATTTGGTTAATGTAAACAATCTTAACCATACGAGTTAATAATAGTGAACATTATGGCTCTACGTAGAAGCAATAATAAGCTAGAGTTATTTAATTGACAGAAGTGCGTACGTGACATCCAGGAATTATTTGGCCTAGGGGCGTTGCAACGCCACTAACCCTTCTGATATTGAAATGTTCCATACTAAATAATTTTTACTGAAGAATGTATATATTTCAGTGGTTAAAGACACATTCATCCAGTTTCATAAATGTGGCTCTCAGGGGTAACCAAATTCTAGAGATTGTTTCAACTCTCGTTACGGAGGTCTATTTTTTTATGAAACGGAGTACTTATCAATGTTTGTTATTGTTTATCATTTTTTCTATAAACAAACGTAACATTAGAAAGGTTATAGTGGCTAACTCTATGGATCTGCCTGAAAGCAATCACAAGCTAGAGTTATTGAATTGACACAATATCTGCATACGTGAAATTCAGACATCGTCTGACTTTGAGGTGTCACACCCGCCACTTTTCCTTCTGATATTGAAATTTTTCATATCAAATAATTTATCTGCAAGTATGATTTAATTAACGGTGTGTTGCGTATATAACAAAACTTGCAAGTTTGGCTCTCAGGGCTAACCAAACAAGTGCGATTGTTACAATTCTTGCAACCGTGGTCTATTTTATCCTGTAACGGACTATAACCAAATTGTGTTTTTGTTTTTTATTTTTTTTATAAGCAAACTGATTAGTACAAGTTACTATATTAGTTTAATTTATGGCTCTATCTAGAATAAGTTCAAAGTTAGAGGTATCTATATAGACAGATGTGCACACATGAAATTCAGACATCTGAATTTGAGGCATCGCGACGCCATTTTCCCTTCCGATAGGCCTATTGAAAAAGTGCCATATTAAAAAATATTCTCGCAAGTATTGGTAATCCAACGGTGTATGACAGGTTTATTCATGAGCCATTTTTACCCTTTGGCTCAAAGTCTAGTAGTTGCATAAATAATATGCACTTTTTCTTGTTACAACTTTGTTTTACACCCCTGTAATACCTTTAACCATTTTTTAAATTATCATTTGTATTAACTAATATTTTCTGAGTACATAAGTAATTTTATTTAGGGTTTAGTGTTAAAATAGTGGTTTATGTGGGTTTTTTTCTTCTGGATGGCAAAAACCAACCCTAATACGATTCAAGGGTAAAAAAGTGAAAATGGCGATTGCCAACAATGTTATTCGGATTCAGCGTTTAAAAGTCTATTAGGATCACTTTGTTGGCAGCTTTTAACACGAGGGGCCCCAAAGCTGAAAAATTACTAATTCTGGTCTAGTCTATCACAAAAGACGAGACGTTTCGGCTTCCGCAGCCTTGTTCACTCGTCAGAGTGGAGGAACTAAGTTAGTTCCTTTTGTGTGTGTATATATATATATAATATATATATTTGTTCAGTCTTATCTTCGACCTACAGATGGCCTACCGAACTTTTTAAGGTAAGCTGTCGGCTTTCATCTATTCAAATTCCCTAGACATAAAAGAATAAGTAAGAGTAGAGTAACAGAAAACAAACCATGTAAAGCCCACTAGCCGGCAAAGGTCACACAAGCTAAGCGACATATATTTTCCTACGTAACGTTCCACATTAAGGTCTTCAACCACTTTGTCTATCCCAATAGGGAAGTCTCATCAAAAATAAATATTCCTCAAAGCACCTAAAAATGGAAGATCATTAGCCTATCTAAAAATACGGGCGGTATAATTTTTATATCTGAGAAGCGTATATTTCAATTCTATTAGCATTTAAAGTTTAAAATTTGGAACTTCCCGTTCCTTAATTGAAAAACGGCTCTTGACGTCATAACTCATGTAAACAACTGCCCCCTTGAAGTATTCTTAATAATATCAACGATATTAAGTTGGACATTTTACAATATCTAGGATGCAGTGACTTTACAACAATGCCTTTTATACCACTGTTTTCTTCGGAAAATACATTTTGATACAGTATTTACCAAAACTTGTTTAAAATAATGCAATTATTTAACATATTGTTGTTAATTAATGTTGAGTAGTGTTCATTTACTAACTAGAAATAAACGTTGGTTCAGTTAAAGTCTTATGAGAGCAATAATCTACTAACGGGTGGGATTTCAGTACTATTTGTATGATAAAAAATTATTATTTACTGAGATATGACGTCAGAATCTTTTAATCACAAGCAAGATGGCGCAGGTCCGTTTCTGAGCGTGTTTTGACAGCAATATCTTTGACTTGCTGTTAAAGCGATGTTAATGCACCTTTCGAGTCGAAACCAATTAGTTCCCGTTTATTTTAACTTGAGGTAACCAGTAAGCAAATAAAAAAAATGTGTGAGCCTTCCTTATTAGAGCTCCATTTACTAGACATGAGAGCTCCATTTACTAGACAAATGTAAGTAAAAGTAACCCTACTCAACACATTTGAACGTGAACCCTTTCTTTAACTGCCTAACGTAGTGCCAACTTGTGGTGGCAAGTAATTAGGTACTGCCTTACGTTACAGCTGCAATCTGATGTCGAGGGTGGGGCAGGAAATCACAAATTAATTCGCGGTTGGAACTGGGCAAAGCAAATGATTCATTTCAGTCACAAATTGTTTAACGTTCACAAGTGCCAGACCTAACCACAATGTTACAATAAAGCACATAAACATTAGCCTGATTAAGCTTAATTCGTATCCAAAACTGGTTGAGACTGTGTTTCAACTGCATTATATTACCACTGCCCATCAATATTATGAAGCACATGGCCCAACAACATTAAAATCAGCCAGGACATAATCCAACAGGTAGTTTACGAAGACGTAGGCCTATTGGAGAAGTGTACGTACCTATAAAATATGTTGTTTATTTGTTTCCGAATATACGCACGCAGTCCTAGGAATTTACCGTAGATTCTGTGTAGTGTTGTTTTTAAGAAGTCTCTTTCTCGGGGTCTTCAGAGTCAAACAGCTCCAGCAACTAGAATCAGAGAGCCCGATGCGTGAGCAGCCGGACAACTGGAGACTGAAGCTGAACGTGCGATAGATTGCGACACTCACCTGCATGACAAACTTCTTCTGGTCAATGTATCGTTTAGCGGCATTTGGTTGGAAGGCGGGGGACTCGAGGAATCTGAAATTAGAATTTGTCTTGTCATAAATTGACTTGTTAATTTGTTTAGCATCCATGATGGTTTTTGTTTGTTCTGTTGTCAACATAGAGAAACATAATACACAGGTTGCCAAAGAGCAGTCACATTGTTGGATTTTTAACTCGGCCCATTAGATCTTTCATGTGGAATGTTGGGCAATTAGAAAAATCACGGTATTTGCTGAAGTCTACGAAAGAGTGCGTTACCCAAAACCAAGGTCTACTCTACAAGCGATCTAGTGGACCTTGCCCAAAACAAGGTCCTCTGAATCCCTGGCGAGGTCTCGTCGAACTGTCGTCGAACTCAAAAACCGCTCCCTGGGGACTATTTAGTGAACCTTGCTCATCACATAAATACTCGGTTGTTGAAACGATTTAGTTGCAAACACAACACTACTAAACTCAATGCTGTAAAGGTGCACTACAATAAAGTAGGCCTAAAGTCGAAAATAAAGCTAGTTTCATACACAATACAGTCTATAATAAGGAACCTATCTCTGCAAAACATTGACTGACACTTTTCGAGAACCATCTTGTTTATCGTCTTGTCCAAAGAAGTTAGCCATGACTACTTCTTCTTGGACGTCAAAGAGGTTGACAGGCAAAGTCATGAGGTTTTGACAACTATATGTTCATTCGTTATGCTGCCTCTCACCCCTCCACTAGAGGTATAAATGTTTTATTCCTTACCCTTTATTTAATTGACGTTGTCTGTTTTATTTCTCTATGGACGTTGTCAAGAGAAATAAAAAAACTGAAAATTAATTTCAAAACGAGTAGGCTGACATCACTGCATAACAATAAAGAAATCTATTATTCATTTGTGACAGGTTTCCACAGTAACCGTTTTGTTATGGACGAAATTGCTCTCATGCTTCATTGAGTCTTCATTCTACATTTTTATATTATTTGATAACATATATTCTTTAAATATGGCTTTACTCGTTAGATTTACTTCCAGAAATATATTCTCCAAGTGTAAACTACAATTTTCCAGATGTTTCAGTGATCACCACCCAGAAGGAGCCCCAGCTGAAAGGGTATGCTACAGTGACTTATTTTGTTGGCTTCATTCAAAACATATTTTCGACTGCAAAAGATATTTATTTTGAACGGTCCAGACTTTTATTTGTTTCTTTTTGCACTCTTCTGAGAGCTCTAGGATACAACTGAAAGGTAAACAGTTGAGCAAAATGTACAATCTGGTATTGGCATTTGGCACAGGCTAGCTCTGCCAGTTTGTAGCCCATGATATAACCATGCTCTATAGACGTCGCTATAAACACCAAATGATCAATCAATCTATCTACAGACTTGATAAGCAAACATGAGGAAAGGTCAAAGGGAACGTTCATGTTGAAAGTGCCAGACGTCTTATTGCCTATAGAGTACGTCGAGTAGGCCTACTTCGTTTAAGATCATTCAAGTCATAGTTTTGCTCGGAACTAGATTAATTAATTAAATACAAAATCCGGGTATTTATGGAGTGTGCTGCTACACTTTTTGAACTCATTTTTTTCGGTATTTCTTAAGATTTCCAACTTTATGGTTATTGGTGTATTTTTATTTATGCATTTTGAAGAAGGGGTACATTATTTTTGGAGTGTACCGGTAATAAATAAAATAAATATAAATAAATGACCCCTTCTTCAAATTGAATAAACAAAAGAACATAAAAAACATAAAGTTCGCCATTTTTAACCTACAAATCCGTGCATAGCAGTAGCCAAAACAACATTTAAACTGGTTTAAAACATAATTAGGGATCATTCCAAGCATGCGCCTTACATAATTGGAAAGATACAATAACAGATAACATACACAATGATTTTGGTAAATCTTCCGATTGGGTCCGCGGTCAAAAATCGATGTAAAATAAACATTAAAGAAATTTCTTCATATTTACTGTAATAAATATATTAAGGCCTAAATCTAGTGTACAAAGTATTTTTTAAGTAGTTTTAATGTTTAAATTTAGTTTATAAGTAAAGAAAATGTGATCCAAGTGTTCGAGATGACAGAAGGAAGAGAAAGTGTTCGAGATGACAGAAGGAAGAAAATTAGTCACCCATTACTGATCGCCATCTTTGACGTTCCGGAAGTGTTCCGGCAGTGTTGCCAGCCATTTTATTTGAGTGATACAATTTGAAGAGTAACTTTACTTGAGTTGTAAACGAAAGTAGGCCTACGTTTCAAGATGTTTCATAACCTGACCCCCTAACCTTCTTCCTTTCGTGGGATGTCAGGCACTTGGGCAGTCACTTTCAGTGTATGTAACTTTGTTAGGCCTACACTACAGAACGTCGGGCGGCAGAAAAAGTATCATGGCGACAATGGGAAAATCCGCCGTCTAAACACTGTTTTAGGTCATCAAAAAGGGTCATTTTGAATGTTTTAGCGGACCCTAAAACATATTTTGGTTCATTTTAAACATAAATTTGTCTTTTAGTAAGTGTTTCAAGTACTTTCCGTGACTGCATTTGTGCAAAAAAACATAAAGTTGGTAGCTTTAACCCTCTCAGACCCCACGTCCACTATTGTGGACACCAATTTTTGGATTTTATTACAGTTAAACGGGACGTTTGTTCTCATTGATCGCTGTATACAAAAATTAAATGGTAAGATTCTAACCGTTTCATTTTTTTCCCGCTTCAATGTGACGAATGGTACCTTTATTAGAGACGTTTCAAAATTCATACTTGCAAAAACAGCTAAAAACTAGAGAATTTTGATATGTCCCGGAAATTTGATTTATTTCTAGTTTGTGTTGTACTTGAGGGAAAAAGATATGAAAATAAGCAAAAAATTGCAAACAAATCTATTTTTTTTAACTAGTGAGCCAAATTTATTTTGGTCCCAAATTTTGGATTTATATCAAATCCAAAATTTCCCAAAAAATCTTAAAAAATCATGGCATATTTATTTTAAAAAATCTAAAAACCATTAAAAAAATCAGGGAATTGATTGTTAGTGTTTTTAAGTTGCGTTATCTGCTCAAAAAAAAGAAGGACTGAAAGGGTTAAGAAATACTCTTTTTTCCAAGAAATAGGCCCCCTACATCGAAACCCCACTGTTTTTTTTATGTTTCAGCATTTATGACCAATGTCAACTATTGTTAGTCGTCGAAATTATTTGGGTAGTTCATTAATTTGGCCGTCGAAGTTCCTCCAAATTTCCATTTCGCCGCCATAAGAGACATGGACTGGGATTTATCGCACACTTCAAAATAATGGATTTATTTTAATTTGAAGAAGGTGTCATTCGTTTGTATTATTATATGTATTCATAAAACACAAAAGTGAATGACACCTTCAAATGTACCGGTAAAGTTCAAACTTCAAAGTGTAACAGCTCACTCCATAAATACCAATCATGCGCCCACCATCCTACTAGTCTACCCACACAGTAAGAAGAATGATTTTCAGGGCGGGACTTTTGTTTGAACTAGAGCTTGTCTTGCAAGGTACTTCCAAAAATATGCCCTATCAGCTGTTTAATATTCGTAATCTTCAAGTATTTGTAAGGAAGACAGCATTTATGTTTTTTTTTATATAAAATGTCTACAAAAGTCACTGTTTATGTTACCTGTTATTGTATCTTTCCAATTATGTAAGGTGGATGCTTCAAATAGTACTTGAGTTTTTCGTTTGACTAACTAGGATTGGTGTTGGAAGTGACGGGCCGTTATTTCGTTTAGAAAAATTTGTTGTTTTATTTTGCAGTTAGGACTTGTCCTTGGCGTGTATTCAGATGCTGAAGAAAAAGAACACAAACTGACGGCTGCTGCACAGAAGTTCAACAGCCAGACAGGCGGCAAACTAGAAGAGTTACTTAAAGAGTAGGTGCTTTCTCTTCGAAATCTCGAAATATGTAGGCCTATCCTTTTAGGATGGGCCGAAAAGATTCAATTTTTTATTTTCAATTCGTAATACCGCGGAAAATTTGCGAAAAAACAATACTTAAAAAGGGTATAAAAAATACATAAAATCGGTTTATATCTTCCTGTCGCGGATGTGCTCTAAAGTTTGCCAAAATTTGGAAAAATTCACATTTTTACGATAATAGCCTTTTCCCGATAGCTTCTTGAGCTATTACCGTACACCACATATTTACCACATATTTACTTATTTGAGGTATTACATTTGAATGGTCTTCTCTAGTAAGTCCTCAATCTTGGGAGTTACAGGCAACGGTTGGGCCTAGGTTGTAGGTCTACAGAATGTCAGGATAAAGAAAGAAACGAAACGGTGATGTTAATGACTTGTTGTATTGAAGGTTTGACGAATATTAGCAGTACGGTACAGATAGATTTATAGTTACGAATATGGAAGGAAGCTGCTGTGCCAACGGTACGGTAACAATTATTGACGGTAAACTCCTAAATCTGTCCGGTGATGTACGCGAGCTGGTCACGCCGCAAACCATGCTTTGTTGGTCTCCTCTTACCACTCCGGAAAAATGCGCCGACATCCGCCGAGGCAATAAGGTGGTAAGGCATATCAGTACGTAATTACTAAAATGTAGGAAGTTTCAAAGAAGGAATACGAGGAGGTTCATAAAGGCAAAATTGCGAAAATTCTGAGCACATGCGCGACCGGAAGATATAGGTGCCTAAACCGGTTTTTTGCCCTTTTTTAGTCTTCCCAATCCGCAACTTTTCCGCAATATTACGACTTGATAAAAAAATGATTTTTTCGGCCCATCGTTCCTTTTCTACCGATAGAGGTGGCTCAGCGGTAACACGCAAGGCTCCAATTCGGGAGGTCGCCTATTCGATTCCGGCAAGGGTTTTACGAGGTTTTCCTCAGTCTTAAAGGCGAATGCTGCGATTGAGTCCTGCTAACAGTTCTCGGACAATCCTTCCCAACCATCGAAACTCAAACATGTATCTAGTTTATTCCCTGGGCCCGCATTCCAGTAAGCCAGACACAACCGGTTGCAACTTGTTGCGCCCGGGTTACGAAACTTTACAGCCGCCTAAAACGGTTCTGGAATGAGGGCCTGAAAGGGGCATGCTTGAGTGCACCCTATCCTATACAGATCTTTTTTATGAATTATTCCAATTATTATAATTATTATATTATCTTTTTTGTTAACTTAACAAAAAGGTAAATTTGTTCCGACGGATGTGTGTTTCAGAGGAATCCATCTAAGACGCGGCAAGACGCACATGTTTCAGAACTTAGATCCCGAATACCATTCTGTGGCCGTCGTCGGATTAGGTAAAGAAGACATTGGGTTCAACCCCCTAGAAAACTTGGACGAATGTAAAGAGACGATCCGGATCGCCGCCGCCGCCGCCACGAGAAGGCTGCGCAAGATGGGTATCACGACGATCTACTGCGAGGGTATGGGACACACGGAGTCTGCGGCGGAGGGTGCTGGCCTGACGGTGTGGAGATACCAGGAGCATAAGGCGCAGAGCGACCAGCGAGTAGTACCCGCACTCGAGCTATACCACGACGAAGACAAGTGCGTCATAGAATTAATAGAATTAGTTGGCCCTGGAGCCCGATTCTCTAAATCTGTGGTAAATTTCTCACCGGTTTCTGTCGTTACGGAAGGCGAATGGATGGCTGTGATTGGGTCACAGCCTTCTCATAACGACCAAAACCGGTGATCACCTTATCGTTGCCCATAGAGAATCAAGGCGCTGATCAGTAGAAGGACCAGTATTTAAAAGAGTTAAGGGGTGGAATGAAAAAGTGGAACGCCTTATTATCTCGCCTCTTACAATCCGCAGAGGCTCTAGCCATCTCATGATATTAAGTTAATAGGTATTAAGTTGATAAGATATTAAGTCTTGGTCAGTCACACTATTAATTGTCTGCCACGCGCAGGGACGGGTGGCAGCGAGGCCTGTTCAAGGCGGACGCGCAGAACCTTGCCCGCCGACTGAGCGACACGCCCGCCAACCTGATGACGCCCGCCGTGTTCGCGCAGAACGCCGTCGACGTGCTCTGCCCGTGCGGCATCAGCGTGGAGGTGCGTGACAAGGACTGGATGGAGCACAAGAAGATGGGGGCGCTGCTCGCCGTCGCGCGGGGGTCGTGCGAACCTCCCGTCTTTCTGGAGTGCGGCTACTGCGGCGGCACCCAGGAAGAGAAGCCCATCGTGCTCATTGGTAGGTAGCTCTGCCCGTCGTACTAGGCACGCAGGAAGAGAAGCCCATCGTGCTCATTGGTAGGTAGCTCTGCCCGTCGTACGAGGCATGCTTAGTGTCGAGTGCGGCTACTGCGGCGGCATCGTTCTCATTGGTAGGTAGCTCTGCCCGTCGTACGAGGCGTGCTTAGTGTCGAGTGTGGCTACTGCGGTGGCATCGTTCTCATTGGTAGGTAGCTCTGCCCGTCGTACGAGGCATGCTTAGTGTCGAGTGTGGCTACGGCGGCAGGAAGAGAAGCCCATCGTGCTCATTGGTAGGTAGCTCTGCCCGTCGTACGAGGCATGCTTAGTGTCGAGTGCGGCTACTGCGGCGGCATCGTTCTCATTGGTAGGTATAGCTCTGCCTGTCAAACGAGGCGTCCTCAGGCAGGGGCGTCACTAGGATTCTGGGATTGGGGGGGCGCAAGTAGAGGCGGACTGGGGGGGGGGGGGTAAGGGCCCCGTACGGAAAACGATGGTAGGGGCCCCGGGACTTGGCGAAGCTTTCGGGGGTCTGGGGCCAAGCCCCAGCCGCCGGAGGCGAAAATTTTTCAGCCTACTATTTTGTTAGAACGCATATAAACACGTTTAAAAATCGATAAATGATGATAGTTATGTGGAACAACGTGTTGAACTGTGAACACCACTTTCAAAAACGAAATTGATGAAGAAACTTTCCCAACACTGGCAGTTGTATATTTCAAACTATATTGTTTCCCAACATTCTACAAATATCGACTACTAGTTGTCCACTCGCATCGTGTAATTTGTACTCGTAACGAGTGTTGTAGCCGGGTATGCAGCTGGTTCGAAGGCGAAGCCCCTGCCACCGGAGGCAACGTCGCCGAAGGCGAAACAATTTTTGGCCCTGCATGATGCTTAGTGGACTAAAACGCGTTTTGAGGTGAAATCCTATCATGATCGAAACTGATTGAACTGATTGCATGAAATAATATTATGATTGTCACGGTATATTTGTTATAGTATTTTAATTATTAATTCATAAGATAACAATGTCAGTAATTCCTCAATTACTTTACATAAGATTAGACATATTATACTATCCACTAATACGACTTGTCACAAAACTCCATCTAAAGAACATCTGTCAATAAAGTGACCACTCTTTGTGGTACAAAATGTAATAATATTAAATATCTTTCATAAATTATATGCAGGAGATAAATGCTGATTAACGGTTACATTTTAATCAATGAAGGCTTGATTAATTGCAATTAGCATGTCATAATTATTAATGAAATATTATAATATATGTAAGTATTGTTGATCAAAGACTTTTGATCTTCGATTTTTAAAAGCGACACGCAAAGCACTTTAAGATTGGAAATTTAAGCAATAAAATTGATTGAACGAGGAAATTATTGGGGGGGCGCAGATTGCGATTGGGGGGGCGCAGGCCCCCCCCAAAACCCCCTAGTGACGCCACTGTCCTCAGGTCGTGTCCGAACGCCTGTCTATCGTTGCTAAATCCAGTTCTAGGTCCAGATTTGACGACATCAACAGTGTCAAATCTGGGCCTTGATTCTCTATGGTCAACGATAAGGTGATCACCGGTTTTGGTCGTTATGAGAAGGCTGTGACCCAATCACAGCCATCCATTCGCCTTCCGTAACGACAGAAACCGGTGAGAAATTTACCACAGATTTAGAGAATCGGGCTGCTGGACCTAGAACTGGATTAAGCAACGATAGCCTCCGTTCACAGCTTGTTGATGATTGTTGACAGCGTCATATCTGGACTTCGACTTGCCTGGACTAACCAAAAACGACAGTGGGCTTTCGGACACGTCCATACATACAAATAATACCGGACCTGAATGTCAAGTGCGTCGAGGTTTCATTTTCGGTTGTCAATAATGACACATTTTTCAAATACTTATATTGCACACTGCACACTGAGTTGGAACCAATTGACCCATAAAAGTTAAACTCGAACTGAATACTAGATGTTACTAGATCTACGTAGGTAGTCTAAGTTGTATTAATTCTGTATATTGTAGTACGAGATATTTTTATTTGAGCCTCGAGATAAGACGGACCGTGGTCAGTGCACGTCGCCTGAGACACTAACCAGACAGCGTTGCCTTGTTGCAGGTAAAGGCATCACCTACGACGCCGGCGGCCTCTGTCTGAAGCGCTGCCGTGACATGCGCGAGTATGTGGTCGTCGCCTGAGACACTAACCTGACAGCGTTGCCTTGTTGCAGGTAAAGGCATCACCTACGACGCTGGCGGCCTCTGTCTGAAGCGCTGCCGTGACATGCGCGAGTATGTGGTCGTCGCCTGAGACACTAACCAGACAGCGTTGCCTTGTTGCAGGTAAAGGCATCACCTACGATGCCGGCGGCCTCTGTCTGAAGCGCTGCCGTGACATGCGCGAGTATGTGGTCGTCGCCTGAGACACTAACCAGACAGCGTTGCCTTGTTGCAGGTAAAGGCTTCACCTACGACGCCGGCGGCCTCTGTCTGAAGCGCTGCCGTGACATGTGGTCGTCGCCTGAGACACTAACCAGACAGCGTTGTCTTGTTGCAGGTAAAGGCATCACCTACGATGCCGGCGGCCTCTGTCTGAAACGCTGCCGTGACATGCGCGAGTATGTGGTCGTCGCCTGAGACACTAACCAGACAGCGTTGTCTTGTTGCAGGTAAAGGCATCACCTACGACGCTGGCGGCCTCTGTCTGAAGCGCTGCCGTGACATGCGCGAGTATGTGGTCGTCGCCTGAGACACTAACCAGACAGCGTTGCCTTGTTGCAGGTAAAGGCATCACCTACGATGCCGGCGGCCTCTGTCTGAAGCGCTGCCGTGACATGCGCGAGTATGTGGTCGTCGCCTGAGACACTAACCAGACAGCGTTGCCTTGTTGCAGGTAAAGGCTTCACCTACGACGCCGGCGGCCTCTGTCTGAAGCGCTGCCGTGACATGTGGTCGTCGCCTGAGACACTAACCAGACAGCGTTGTCTTGTTGCAGGTAAAGGCATCACCTACGACGCCGGCGGCCTCTGTCTGAAGCGCTGCCGTGACATGCGCGAGTATGTGGTCGTCGCCTGAGACACTAACCAGACAGCGTTGCCTTGTTGCAGGTAAAGGCATCACCTACGACGCTGGCGGCCTCTGTCTGAAACGCTGCCGTGACATGCGCGAGTATGTGGTCGTCGCCTGAGACACTAACCAGACAGCGTTGTCTTGTTGCAGGTAAAGGCATCACCTACGACGCTGGCGGCCTCTGTCTGAAGCGCTGCCGTGACATGCGCGAGTATGTGGTCGTCGCCTGAGACACTAACCAGACAGCGTTGTCTTGTTGCAGGTAAAGGCATCACCTACGATGCCGGCGGCCTCTGTCTGAAACGCTGCCGTGACATGCGCGACTATGTGGTCGTCGCCTGAGACACTAACCAGACAGCGTTGTCTTGTTGCAGGTAAAGGCATCACCTACGACGCCGGCGGCCTCTGTCTGAAGCGCTGCCGTGACATGTGGTCGTCGCCTGAGACACTAACCAGACAGCGTTGTCTTGTTGCAGGTAAAGGCATCACCTACGACGCCGGCGGCCTCTGTCTGAAGCGCTGCCGTGACATGCGCGACTATGTGGTCGTCGCCTGAGACACTAACCAGACAGCGTTGCCTTGTTGCAGGTAAAGGCATCACCTACGACGCTGGCGGCCTCTGTCTGAAGCGCTGCCGTGACATGCGCGAGTATGTGGTCGTCGCCTGAGACACTAACCAGACAGCGTTGCCTTGTTGCAGGTAAAGGCATCACCTACGACGCCGGCGGCCTCTGTCTGAAGCGCTGCCGTGACATGCGCGAGTATGTGGTCGTCGCCTGAGACACTAACCAGACAGCGTCGTCTTGTTGCAGGTAAAGGCATCACCTACGACGCCGGCGGCCTCTGTCTGAAGCGCTGCCGTGACATGCGCGAGTATGTGGTCGTCGCCTGAGACACTAACCAGACAGCGTTGTCTTGTTGCAGGTAAAGGCATCACCTACGACGCTGGCGGCCTCTGTCTGAAGCGCTGCCGTGACATGCGCGAGTATGTGGTCGTCGCCTGAGACACTAACCAGACAGCGTTGTCTTGTTGCAGGTAAAGGCATCACCTACGACGCCGGCGGCCTCTGTCTGAAGCGCTGCCGTGACATGTGGTCGTCGCCTGAGACACTAACCAGACAGCGTTGCCTTGTTGCAGGTAAAGGCATCACCTACGACGCCGGCGGCCTCTGTCTGAAGCGCTGCCGTGACATGCGCGAGTATGTGGTCGTCGCCTGAGACACTAACCAGACAGCGTTGCCTTGTTGCAGGTAAAGGCATCACCTACGACGCCGGCGGCCTCTGTCTGAAGCGCTGCCGTGACATGTGGTCGTCGCCTGAGACACTAACCAGACAGCGTTGCCTTGTTGCAGGTAAAGGCATCACCTACGATGCCGGCGGCCTCTGTCTGAAGCGCTGCCGTGACATGCGCGAGTATGTGGTCGTCGCCTGAGACACTAACCAGACAGCGTTGTCTTGTTGCAGGTAAAGGCATCACCTACGACGCCGGCGGCCTCTGTCTGAAACGCTGCCGTGACATGCGCGAGTATGTGGTCGTCGCCTGAGACACTAACCAGACAGCGTTGTCTTGTTGCAGGTAAAGGCATCACCTACGACGCTGGCGGCCTCTGTCTGAAGCGCTGCCGTGACATGCGCGAGTATGTGGTCGTCGCCTGAGACACTAACCAGACAGCGTTGTCTTGTTGCAGGTAAAGGCATCACCTACGACGCCGGCGGCCTCTGTCTGAAGCGCTGCCGTGACATGCGAGAGTATGTGGTCGTCGCCTGAGACACTAACCAGACAGCGTTGCCTTGTTGCAGGTAAAGGCATCACCTACGACGCCGGCGGCCTCTGTCTGAAGCGCTGCCGTGACATGCGCGAGTATGTGGTCGTCGCCTGAGACACTAACCAGACAGCGTTGCCTTGTTGCAGGTAAAGGCATCACCTACGACGCCGGCGGCCTCTGTCTGAAGCGCTGCCGTGACATGCGCGAGTATGTGGTCGTCGCCTGAGACACTAACCAGACAGCGTTGTCTTGTTGCAGGTAAAGGCATCACCTACGACGCCGGCGGCCTCTGTCTGAAACGCTGCCGTGACATGCGCGAGTATGTGGTCGTCGCCTGAGACACTAACCAGACAGCGTTGTCTTGTTGCAGGTAAAGGCATCACCTACGACGCTGGCGGCCTCTGTCTGAAGCGCTGCCGTGACATGCGCGAGTATGTGGTCGTCGCCTGAGACACTAACCAGACAGCGTTGTCTTGTTGCAGGTAAAGGCATCACCTACGACGCCGGCGGCCTCTGTCTGAAGCGCTGCCGTGACATGCGAGAGTATGTGGTCGTCGCCTGAGACACTAACCAGACAGCGTTGCCTTGTTGCAGGTAAAGGCATCACCTACGACGCCGGCGGCCTCTGTCTGAAGCGCTGCCGTGACATGCGCGAGTATGTGGTCGTCGCCTGAGACACTAACCAGACAGCGTTGCCTTGTTGCAGGTAAAGGCATCACCTACGACGCCGGCGGCCTCTGTCTGAAGCGCTGCCGTGACATGCGCGAGTATGTGGTCGTCGCCTGAGACACTAACCAGACAGCGTTGTCTTGTTGCAGGTAAAGGCATCACCTACGACGCCGGCGGCCTCTGTCTGAAACGCTGCCGTGACATGCGCGAGTATGTGGTCGTCGCCTGAGACACTAACCAGACAGCGTTGTCTTGTTGCAGGTAAAGGCATCACCTACGACGCTGGCGGCCTCTGTCTGAAGCGCTGCCGTGACATGCGCGAGTATGTGGTCGTCGCCTGAGACACTAACCAGACAGCGTTGTCTTGTTGCAGGTAAAGGCATCACCTACGACGCCGGCGGCCTCTGTCTGAAGCGCTGCCGTGACATGCGAGAGTATGTGGTCGTCGCCTGAGACACTAACCAGACAGCGTTGCCTTGTTGCAGGTAAAGGCATCACCTACGACGCCGGCGGCCTCTGTCTGAAGCGCTGCCGTGACATGCGCGAGTATGTGGTCGTCGCCTGAGACACTAACCAGACAGCGTTGTCTTGTTGCAGGTAAAGGCATCACCTACGACGCCGGCGGCCTCTGTCTGAAGCGCTGCCGTGACATGCGCGAGTATGTGGTCGTCGCCTGAGACACTTACCAGACAGCGTTGCCTTGTTGCAGGTAAAGGCATCACCTACGACGCTGGCGGCCTCTGTCTGAAGCGCTGCCGTGACATGCGCGAGTATGTGGTCGTCGCCTGAGACACTTACCAGACAGCGTTGCCTTGTTGCAGGTAAAGGCATCACCTACGACGCTGGCGGCCTCTGTCTGAAGCGCTGCCATGACATGCGCGAGTATGTGGTCGTCGCCTGAGACACTTACCAGACAGCGTTGTCTTGTTGCAGGTAAAGGCATCACCTACGACGCTGGCGGCCTCTGTCTGAAGCGCTGCCGTGACATGCGCGAGTATGTGGTCGTCGCCTGAGACACTAACCAGACAGCGTTGTCTTGTTGCAGGTAAAGGCATCACCTACGACGCTGGCGGCCTCTGTCTGAAGCGCTGCCGTGACATGCGCGAGTACCGGGCAGACATGTCGGGAGCCGCCGTGGTTGTTGCCGTATTGCGGGCCGCGGCTGCCCTCAGTCTGCCACTCAACATTCAAGGTACTTTACTTTTCCCACCAGTGTTGGGCAGGGACTATTTGAAAGAAACGCTTATCACTGGTATGAAAGGAATTTTAAAACATATGTTCCGTATTTCGGGGAACTTCTTTAAAAATATTGAAAAGTTCTTTTCATTTAATGAGGCATTTATTATAACCACGATTTGGCCATTCCAGCTAATTTGCAAACAAGTTACTAATTTCTGGTAACTAAAATCTTCATTATCATCATCATCATCATCATCATGTGTTATGTTGCGATATGATTCGCATTTGCGGACTAAAATAAAAAATGTAAACATTCATTCCATTTTTCGAGGAGTTTTCTAAAAACCGTCATAGCCACTAATGTTTGTTAATTCAACATTAGATGTTTACATCTTCCTGTTTTAAATTCTGTGTCCAGAGAGTTGCACTGTAACGCCGAACTTATGTCCGGTTCCCATGCTTTGACGTCGGACGTTAGTATAATTCTCGACGATTGTCGACGAGGCGGGGCCAGCGTTGGCGTAAAGGCTGGTCCACACAGATTTTTAAGACATATTGCATAAGGTTTTAAGACGTTGTTTTAAAAAACAACAATGAAAACAACGTCTTAAAACTAAAACTTTGTGTGAACGCCAGTACGTGTTTCCTATGATCCAACTTTACGACTACGCGTTAAACCTTAAATCGTATGTCTTAAAAATCTGTGTGGACCAGCCCTAAATGGCTACGAACCTACGATGAGCCAACGTTCGACGTCAGCAGCATTGTCCATTAGATTTTGTGCAGGTTTGCACATTAAAATAACATATTTTAATGCCACTTTACATATTTAACCGAGCGTAGCGAGCGTCTCCAATTTCTACTAGAGGCACTCGTTCTGTTATTTTTTTTTTTTATGTCTCGCGATTGCGGTCGAACGAAAAGTCCGATCAAGTTGAAATTTTGACCATCCACATCCACAAGACTCGGTGTGGATTGACTTGAAAATTATTTTTCTGAAACAAAATGGTGGCAAAATGTGAGATACCCATATTTTACAAACGTTTTGTCCGATTACGAATATGCTCATTTTATGGCGAACTGATAAGTATTAGCAAAGTTACATACACAAAGGTTACTCGAAAATATTTTTCTGAAACACAATAACGGCAAAATATGAGGTGGCTATATTATAGTACATTTTTGTCCGGTCACGAATATACTAATTTAAGCGCGATTTGATACGTATTAGAGGCAGAAATTACATTTCTATTTCTGTTATTGGTAACGGTGGCGGACTGCGTAGAAAACACAATACGAAATGACAACGGCAAATCTTAGCCACGCACATTGCACGACATACAACAATGTCGGGAAGTATAATAGCTATGGAAATTAGACAAATGTTTGCAATATGCATTCTTGTATTGTTGTTAATATTGTTGTTTTTATTTATTTATTGCCGTTTAACGAAGTACTTAGTATTACAACTAAGACCACATGACGAAACATTGTCCAATACCTCCAAGACCAACCAAATGAAATAAGAAGAAGAAGAAGAAGAAGACGAAACATTATTCAGATATAGTGAACAAATAATCTCATGCTCGCTTATCAACGCGTCACACAGACCGTTTTCCTGGTTTATTGCGTTTTAACGATGTACTCGACAACTAAGATCATATGACGTCGGGACTCGGGGGGTGTTGAAAGAAAAGAACAATTTTGAACTTGTTTTACTTAAAAAATTTAGGATTTTTTTTTACATTTTTTTTTTTTTACACAACATTGTTTTCAAATTTTTCTTTTTACTTTTTTCTAATGTCCTTTTCTTTTCATCTTCTTTCTTTCTTGAAGTATCTACGACAGTTTTATGTGAATCTATGTACTTTTTTTACTTGAAAATTCTATGATTTTTTTTCATTTCTTTTTTACTCAAACATTTTTTTCACTTTCTTTTTTCACTATTTTTTCAGAGGGCTGTTTTGCTAATATTATTAAATTTCCTTGTCTATTTCAGCCGTTATCCCTCTGTGCGAGAACATGCCCAGTGGGATGACCTTGAAGCCGGGAGACGTTGTCCACGGGATGAACGGCAAGTCTATAAGGGTGGAGAACCCTGACAACGAGGGCCAGCTAATGTTGGCCGACGCCATTACCTACTCGGTGGGTACCTTCAAACCCAAGCTGGTTATCGACATTGGTACCGTAACACGTGAGTACACCATTCATGTCAACATTTTCTACTCCACAGTTAGGGCCGGTTTTTCAATCAGTTTTTTTAATTAGTGATTAGATCAACCAGAGCTATTACCAACTTGAGAATGCTGTGATACTGTTAGTAACCAAATATCAAACGTCTCCTATTACTCTTATCAAATTTATAGAATTCTTGTTCCATGCAGCGACTTTAAATTCGTATGTATATCATCCTATTTACATACAAACTTATTGTGTATTATGACGCAATAGTGTTTTGTTCAGGTAAATGAACACATCTTTAAACAGTGATTTGAAAGAATTTGGTACCGGTACAGACAGATCATTGTTGTCTAAACACTGGATGGACCAACAATTTACCAAGGGCTGGTTAGCTACTTCCACGGCCTCTTTTAGAATTTTGGGATTATATCTTATGCGAACTCAGTTGTTCTATTCCACCAGCTTTAAAATGCACAAGAATTTTAGAAGGAAGGATACCTTTACGTCAAAAACCGTAGCAAATTGTCATCTTTTAATTTTATCTCAAGAATGGACCTCGAAATTGATAATCTGACAAATTAGGATGCTGTGGTTTAGTAAGCCCTACAAACCGAATGATAAATATACTTAACATTGTTATAAATGACTGTGATACCTATTTTATTAAATTATTTATGAGTGTTGTGTTGTGTTAGGAGGGTGACATGCTATTGTGTCGGTAGGTGGAACGAGGAATGCGCTAGTGTTGTGTTGTGTTAGAAGGGTGACGTGCTATTGTGTCGGTAGGTGGAACGAGGAATGCGCTCGGCTCGTCAGCGACCGGCGTGTTCAGCAACAACCACGACCTGTGGAAACAGATGGAGAAGGCTGGCGCGATCACTGGAGACCGAGTGTGGAGATTGCCCCTGTGGAAACACTTCAGCAAGAAGATCAACAGTACGTATGCAGTAGGGACTTGTTCCTCTTTTGGAAACTTTTGTGGGAACGCGTTTCCTTTTTTACATCGGGAACTAGTAACTTTTCGCGCGTTACAAGTCTTGTAACGCGAAAAGTTACTATTTTGTGATAACTACCGCCGAATTCCAGTACCTAATGCCATAAACTTTAGTGAGACTTCCAGTGTTTTTGAAAATGGCGCCACCCCTTTATCAGATTACGAGGTTGCATTCTGTAAGGTAGACCCAAGGTCCGTAAATCCCCTGGCGAGGGCTCGTCGAACTCCCAAGTCAGGCGATCGTCTCATCCATTTCCACAATGTTAAAAATCACATGTTATTCAAATGGGAGAATCATTCAGAAAAACAAATGAATTGATCTGTCGAAACCAATTTTGGCTCAAAACCGCATTACATTTAATTGAAATAATTTAATTATCCTTGTAGTCTATCTTCATTTTTAAATGAAGTATTCTGAAATCAAATTTTTCATGATAAATTAGTAGATTTAAGTAATAAATCAGTTTTTGTAGTGGGCACGAGAATGGCGATTTTCGTGCACATGAGAAGACCTTACTTTGAGGTTTACCGAACCTCCGCCAGGGGATCGACGGACCTTGAGGTAGACCGTAGTATTCAGAAAGCTTCTTTGATCGCCCAATATGCCCGGCTCGTATAGCATTCCGATGCATTCCCGGTCATCGTTCGGTCGCGACCCAAACGCCTGACAATTTTGTTCGGGAGTTGCTTGAGATCGCGCGGGAATTTCAAACTGGCATGCTGAACCAAAATGGAAGATTGATACATAACTACACTGACAACTCACAGTGGCGCAAAAAGTAGATAACGTAGCAAAATATAATCGATTGCATACCCAAGACCCGGCCATTTTAAAAACACCGCCTTCCATCACGACCACGACGTTCCGTAGCGCGTAAAGATCGCCACGCCCACCGACCAGCCCTTTTTTATATTTTATAATTTTTAAAGTCACTGCCTGTAATAGGTCTGCTTGATCTCCGCCTAGCGGAGGCTCGTCGAACTCACAAGTAAGGTCGTCGCAGTCCGTTCAACAATGTTAAAAATCACGTTATAGGCTACTAGCAACACCAAAAGACAACAATGAAACAAATGAATTGAATCGATGGACAAACAACAAGCTGTCAAAAAATAATTTCTTCTGATTTTGGAAAACAAAACAAAAAACAAACAAATACACAAACAAAACTTTCACTTAGTCGTTGTCTATCATTAAAAGTTTTAAATGGTGAGCAGTTACTATTGCTACACTTGTTTTTATTTCTATGGTTGCAATTTTATTATTTTGACAGCTTGTTGTTTGTCCATCGGTTCAATTCATTTGTTTCATTGTTGTCTTTTGGTGTTGCTAGTGCCCTATTGGGAGACCGTATGCGATGACGTTCAGTTTGCCTATTATATCTAGCTCAGCTTCAGTTAAATGCTCCAAATCTTATATGCCTGATATTTAATTTACAGTAATTTTTATTATTGACATACGAGAGCACTTAAAACTGAAATATTTAATGAGTGTTATGTAATTAAAATAACAATCAGCCGAAGAATCCAGAAAACAAGTGAAACCTGGTACAATGGTTGACGGAATAACACAGTCTGTCTACAACACTCTTCGCGTGAGGGTAAGGTTAAGCCGTCCCACAGCCATCCGTATTTCCACGACATCATTATTGCATGCGTCAAAAGAGGGGCCTACTGACATTTGTGTGGGTGTGAACGCTCACAACGCTGCTGTCATACGGTCTCGCATAACATACGAAGTGATCTGTAAAAATAACTTTGGCCTAAAAGGACCTATCATCCCACTATTTTAAGACGGTTATTAATTGCATTCGATCAAAATGTGTAATTTATTTTTGTATAAGTATATTAGTTTACATGATCTACAGAGTACATTTATTATAAAAGCTGTTTTTGTAGTGGGCAACAAAATGGTGGTTTTGATTCCCTTGAGAAGACCTAACTTGGGAGTTCGACGAGCCTCCGCTAGACGGAAATCAAGTAGATCTTGTTGTTTGTTTTCCTTGTTATTTTAGTTGAGACAGTTAACTTCAATCTAAGCCTCAGAGACTATTGCTGACGGACGGAATTAATAAGCAGGTAGCTACTATATATACCTAATGATGTCATAGTAAAGGGGTCAAATCAATAAAGGTTAATTTGTGAAGTGAGAATAAATTCTAGGTCTGGGAGTGAGTGTGAAATCGGGGCAGGCCCATCTTACCCATTAGGCAAACGAGGCAAATGCCTCGGGCCCCCGGAGTGTAGGGGCCCCCAATTAAAGCCAAGTCGAAGCCCTCCAAGTGAAATCTTTTGGCCAAGCTAAGTAATAATATTATAAGTAAACAAGTAAATAATATAAATTTAGCTTGTATCACTTCATTTTATGGTACCAACAGAAACTGTATGCAGAGTTCTTCTGTTAAGTCGGAAGGGGGGGGGGGGGGGGGGAGGAAGCAACGGTTATAAAGCAACGGGCAGAGGATCAAACTCGCATCTTACAAATAGTTTTCACTGTAGTAATTGCTCCGTTATACCGTTTTGAGGGCAATATTTCGCCTGACGTGTTTAAGGCCATCAAAAAAAATACTTGAACCCAAATATGTTCCGCTTTGGGCGTAAGAGATGCCACCAGTTCCACACCACCTCCATGTGGGGCCCCGATAAATGTTTTTTTTTTTTCGGGCCCCCAAAAATGAAGAGACGGCCCTGAATGGTGGTGGGGGGTAGGGGGGGGGGGGGGGGACTGGGACTGTGACTGTGAATGGGTCACATGTCACTGTGTGTTGGTTGTAGATGGACGCTGTAATTAAAATAAAAAATAAATGATAACAAAGTAACACTTGAAATGTGAACGTGTTTCCAGAAATCTCGGACGCTGATCTGACGAACGTGGGAGATGGAGACGGCCTTCCATGTAAAGCAGCTGCTTTCCTGAGGGTAATGTTTGTCATATATATCGCTCCACGTTTGCCCTATTTTGAGAAATAATTATATAATATTTTGGAGGTTTTTTTGGGGGGATTAAGTCAATTAAGTTATTAAGTCAATTAAGTTATTAAGTCAAAACCCTCATTTTAAAACTCACGTGACAATACCCCAAGAAATAATTATTTAATATATATGTATATTCACGTGACGTCACAACGTCAAAAGAAAATTGTTTGTAGACATTTTGATCTGTCGATTGAAGATGAGTAATATTAATATGCTTACCACAAAACACCCATATCCTATTCATCGAATAGCTTGTTTTCTCCATGGCAACCACCAATCAAAACCCTTGAAATCCTCCAAATAGCTTAATTGCTACAAATAACTTTCTTATTAGGGGATTGTAAGACCGGCCCTTAACCTACTTTCATCTTTCATGTAATAATATCAAACCAAAGTTAGAAACTTAGATCATTGTGGCCTCTGGTACGGCCGCCACGTGCATTATGTGAATACACCCTTTAAAGTTCATTAATTTTTAATTTTATGTAACCCTGTTATGCTTAGGTCCAGTCTTACAATGTCCCAATAACTACTTATTCGTCCAATAGCTTGTTTTCACCATGGCAACCACCCATCAAAACCCTGGAAATCCTCCAAATAGCTTAATTGCTACATATAACTTTCTTATTAGGAGATTGTAAGACTGGACCTTATATCAATAACCGTGATGTACAAATCAAGTGCCGATCTAACCGCGAGTGTTCTGTGCCACGCAGGAGTTTGTGCCTTGCGGTGACTGGATGCACCTGGACAACAACGGCACGGGAATGATTGCTGAACATACCGACTTCCCCTACCTCTCCGTGAGTCGTGCGACCGGCAGGCCCACGCGAACAGTCATCCAATTCCTCTATCAGCTGGCTTGCCCATCCACCAAGAAGTAGAACTCATTTCGGACTATCTGGATTCTTGTGTTGTAGGTTAGTTTATGTAAAGCTTAAAACACGTTAAAAATCCACCTAGGTGAAGGAAAAAAAACAAAAAAAACGGTACAGCTGTAGGAATTTCCAAATTTTTTTATATTCTATCAAGAATCAAGATGACAAGTCAAGTGAATGAAGTATGTAATTATGTAAAATTTATGAAAATTTGATACGAGGCCAAATTCCTAAGTGTTTTGTAAAAATATAAATTTGCTGTTAAGTATATAAAACACATATGTGAACTTATCACTATGTTTTCTACTTCGTGTACTTATACTCGTGAATTTATCACTAAGGGAGTATTGAGCGATCGATTGAAAAATGTATGTAATAATGTGAATAAACTTATCAAGTTTGTAATCAAAACTGTTTCAAATATGTTTGCATCTCTAATTATTTGAAGCGCACACAAGCTATATATGGGTGTTATTTGCGACCATAACCTGTGTTCCAGAATTTTTCCCACAAGCTGTAATCTCGGATTATCTGCCGTGACGCCACACGGAGAAAAATATTCACAAAACGAGTCTTGCTGACATATTATAGGACTTTATAGCATGAATTTCTAGCTATTTAGAAAACTACTTTGCTCAAAACTAAAAATGTGTTTTGCTACGACCACAGTTTCATAATTAGCAGAACGGGTCGACAAATTAGCAAAAAGATTCATAGTTGTAAATAGTAGAAGTGCTTGGAAGACGTTCCCCTGTAAAATGGAAACACATCACTGAAAACTTATACCGCCAAATTGGTTCAAAGCGTTTTGCTAGAAAACCCGAATAGTCCACTACACACGAAAATAGCGCGTAAAACAGCAGGCCTATTCTACTAGGGTACCATTGCAGTGCCGGAAATAAACCGCATGGCACCACAGAGGAATCTCTCGTAAAGCCGCCCGCTCATTGGCCGAAACTCAGTAAAAACCATTTTGATTGGCTTGATGTATGATCTTGACGAGAGTTTTTGGAAAGGTGAACGCAAATCGCGATTGAAACAGAATTTCTTAAAATGTTTACGGAATGAGTGAGCGACCGTGTCGGCGTGTTTGTGATCATGCATCATGGCTGACTCCTTCGTGGAGTCTACTTTAAGTTGCTGGGGCTACGGACACGACGTTATAAACACGTTTAAAGGTAAGAATGTGATATTTATGTATTATTAATTGTCAGGCTTTGTTGTGATCTACTTGCTGAGAAAAAGATGTTCCATTATGTTGTTGAAATCACTTAAAAAACTGGCCTAGGAGGCTAGGCCCCTAGCAGCTCGTGAAAGCATGGCTAGGCCTAGGCTAGGGGGCCTAGGCCTAGGCGTCTATCCCGAGACAGAACTTTGGTTAGGGCCCAGGCAGCCAAGGATTAAAGCCTATATATATATATATATATATATATATATATATATATATATATATTTACATATATGTAATAAAAACACAATAGCCCTGCTTATATGCCTAGGCCCTAGGCCTAGGCCTACGTTTCTCACTGGGAAGATTCTGGGCAAAGAGCCAGCTTCCAAAATTACAAATCATATTTATGCATATTGTTAGGCTATGGTGCTCGTAAGTGTAGGCTATTGAAGCTTATTTCATTGACACCCGATTATCCATTGTGAGTATGTGATTTTTTAAACTTCAATAGGCCTATTGCTTTATAATACGCCAAGTTTCCCGTTCTCGAAGCTCCTTGCCGGGCGTATTGTGCATCGGCCTAAAATGGCGTTTTACAATGGCCGAGTATAGGAGGCATGTAATAGGAGGCTTATAGGAGGCCTATGCCTAGGCCTATAATAATCTGAAATATCAATTTTATTTCAGCTGAAGAGATTGATACTGAGGCGTTATTCGCATTCCGAGTATTTCATGTTGCCTAAGCTGTTCACTACTATTGGCCAACAAGCCAAATTTTGGCAAAAATTGGATAGCCAGAGGGCCGCCAATAACGCTAGGCTTACTGACAGCTCAGTAAATAAGGTAGGCCTACCTTTATAAAATCTCAAATATTTTATATTTTAATTAATTAAATTAATTACCCGAGTTTAAATCAGTTTGGTGGAACCGGGCCTAAGTTTGTTACTAAAATTGCAATACTGTGTTTCAATACAAATGTTTTGTTTTATGTTTTGTTTTGCCTATGTGACATGAAAGTGTGCAACCTTTTTCTGTATTTATTTATGATGTACCCTTATTTGGCACAATTCAGGACATTATTGTTAATAGTCAATAATGTATGCTTTATTTGCTGTTTATTTCATACAGACAGGTTCAATGATCATTGATCATTATCAAGGCTTTGAAGAAGTTAGTCAATCATATGGCTTGTTGTACCTATGACAAATTAGCATCTTCCACTCCCAAGTCTTCTTGCTTTTTTACCAATTGGAAAGAAATTCCTATCTTTCCATCACATTGTGTAGTTAATAATTATGTTACTTCAAGCTAATTTGCCACTTTTCAAACTAAGGTCGTAAACAAGTACCTTGTTGCCAATTGTTGCTAAAACTGCAATGCTGAGTAAAACTGCTTTATTTTATGTGTGTGACCTTGAAAATTGTCAACCACCAACCAATATGTATAACTGTATGCATTTTATATGTGTGTATTTTATATGTGTGTTTTATATGGGTGTTGATTGATGTCGATTGATGTTTAATAAATATTTGTACTTATTTTCTGATTTTGTTGCCAATTGTTGCTAAAACTGCAATGCTGAGTAAAACTGCTTTATTTTATGTGTGTGACCTTGAAAATTGTCAACCACCAACCAATATGTATAACTGTATGCATTTAATATGTGTGTATTTTATAAGTGTGTTTTATATGTCTGTTGATTGATGTCGATTGATGTTTAATAAATATTTGTACTGATTTTCTGATTTTTATTTCAGAAATCCACTTTCTGATGCCACACTTTTCCATAGCCCAATCCTTTCACTGATTCAGTAGAATTATTTGTAATACCTGTAAAACTATTTTACTAGTGTAGCACATTAATTTACTGTACCAGTGAAACCATATACTCAAAGGGAAAACTAAATCTGTAGGATAGGAGAACCATTTTACTAAAGTAGCAATATGATTTGGTTTACTAGTAAAACATTTTTACTATGTAGCAAACTGCATCTATGATATCAGTAAAGCACTTTTAAAGTATAGCAGAATAGATGGAATAACCAGCAAAACTGTTAAAACTTCCTTGGCAAATGCTTGAATAAATCTGTAGAACAATATGTAAACTTAGTAAAACGTTTGTGGAGCACAGCGTTATATTTCGTGGGAGTCAGCGGAATGTTCGTAGTAATTAGGCTTCTTTATGTACTAATATTTGGATTCGTTTAGCTGATTTATAATTTTATGTTCTGTAAAGTTCAGAATAACATTACGAAATATTAGCGTATTGTCACGATTTTACAGAATAACTGGTACACTGTAGAAGACAAAACGTGTTTTGACATTGTAGAAGAATGTTATCTAATGCCATTTCGAGCATTCTGTTTGTCTCCAAACGCTTGAATTCTATCTAGTCTAGCAAAAGTTTTGAGAATTTTTTTTCCGTGCAGGATGGATTGGATGACACTTTATAGAAGGGGCACTTGTGGGATTTGTTTTGCTTCGTAAATGGAGGGAAATTTGCATTTTGAGATTACATTAGTAGAAAAGCGCATTTCTATGCCAGAATCATTTTAAAATCTAGCAACACCAAAAGACAACAATGGAACAAATGAATTGAACTGATGGACAAACAATCAGCTGTCAAAATAATAAAATTTTAACCATAGAAATAAAAACAAGTGTAGCAATAGTAACTGCTCGTCATTTAAAACTTTTAATGATAACTAAGTAAAAGTTTTATATGTGTATTTGTTTGTTGTTTTGTTTTGTTTTCCAAAATCAGAAGACATTTTTTGACAGCTTGTTGTTTGTCCATCGATTCAATTCATTTGTTTCATTTTTATCTTTTGGTATTGCCAGTGCCCTATAGACATTCCATGGGTGGCGAATAACCGAACGCCCGGCCCGGCCCGAAAGTCAGCCTAAAGCCTGGTTCCTTCCGACTAGATCGAATGGATTCTGAGACGCGGCAGAGCAAAGGGGCATCGTTAGGGAAGTCTCATGAGTCTCCAATATGTGTTAAAATATATTAAATAAATAGATTTTCATGTAAAAACACAAAACCCGAAATCTAAAAGTATTAAAGTAATTAATTCAATTTCTACAAGGGTTCAAAGTTTTAGATTTTCTGTTTCCCGCACTTTTTTTTAAAACACCCTGTGACCTCATTACTTGTATCCAAGGTCCACTAGATCGCTCGTAGTGACACCCCGCCAGGGGATTTAGTGGACCTTGACTTGTATCAAGTCACTGTTTATGAATAAATTTGCCACTGCCTCCTAGATGAAACAATGAAACTTATTACTCGAGCCGTTGTCAAAACTGGCAAGCGGTACCATGGTCAAATCCTCAGAAAATGAATAACTAAACAAAAGGTGGTCTTATACTATAATTTTATTATTGCTATAATTATTATCATTATTATTATTATTACTATTATTATTTATTATTATATCTATATTATTATTTATTCTTTCAAGTCACGATTTCACGTATGCTTCTCATGGATATTTGCAAAGAGGAGTTATAGTGTGTATGATTGGCTGATTGCATCATACAAGTAGTGACGTCATGGCCCGTTTTTCCCGTCAAAATTATATGCAAAACTTTAACCTCGTTTTTATCAATGAAAATCTGTTCTTAGTTACACAAATGAAATATGTTTGTGTTTTGCCAGTTTTTGCCAGCTAATATAGAATAATAATAAGAAAAATACATGAGATACGAAAAATTCTACGATACGATTATGTTGGGATGAGAAATTATTATGAAATATTGATATCCAGGCTCGGATGCTGGTCAGGAAAGCCAGAAGCTCGAAACTCCGGCCAGGCCAGTCCAGACTGTTCAATGCTTTGGGCCGAAGCCCGAAGCTACTCGAAAGTTGGGCCTTATTTATGCCCTATGGCCGGGCTGGGCCAGGCCAAAATTCCCATCTCTCCAAAATGCTCAACCTCGACCTGATTGTGGATCCCTTATCTGTGGTACTATGGTGGCGAAGAAATATGCGGCATAAGACGTTTAACAAAACTGTCAGTACAAAATAAGACGTTCGAGGTTGGAATTCATAGTCGGCCCCTACACCTAGGGGCGCCCATTGTTACCAAGGTAACAATTGTTTGCATGTTATTTCCCATAAACAAAACAAATCCATAGCAACAATGGGTGCCCCTAGGTGTAGGGGCCGACTATGAATTCCAACCTGAACAGAAATTAAACCACAGGTGGCTTACGGAGCTGTCTGACTCTTGCAGTAAATTCGTAAATCATGTAGTTCCATTTCGTTAAAATGAGAAGAGGCTACATAGCCTTACTCCTACTGAAGCACACAATTTTGTAGTAAATATGAAGAAAATAATTAAACGGAAAGTCCGATCAACTTGAAATTTGGACCATCCACAAGCCTCGATGTGGATTGAAGGTGTATAGTTTTGAGGCAAAATCGTTCGAAAAGTTACAAAGTTACACCATAGTTAGGCCTACTGCAAACTTGTTTTCTGAAACAAAATAGCGGCAAAATATGAGATATCCATATTTTTTTAAAGCTTTTTCCGGTTACGAATATGTTCATTTTATGGCGATCTGATAAATATTGGCAAAGTTACACAAAAGTTACTCGAAAATATATTTCTGAAACACAGTAACAGCAAAATGTGAGGTGGCTATCTTATTGTAAATTTTTGTCCGGTCACGAATATACTAATGTAACCGTGATCTGATACGTATTAGCATTGGGTTTAAAATTTAAACCCAATGGTATTAGAGGCAGAAATTACATTTCAAATGCTGTCAATAACTGTTAGTAACGGTGGCGGACCGTGTTGAAAACATGACGAGGAAAATTCTTAGCAACGCACATTGCACTGCATCCAACAATGTCTGGAAGTATAATAGCTATGGAAATTAGAAAAAAAATTGCAATGCGCATTCTTGAATAATTGTTGTTAATTGTTGTTTGTATTAGCATTGAAAACTTTTCGCCAGAAAGTTCGTAGATATTGACGCGCTCGCTTATCAACGCGTCAAATATATTAACAGTGACCCGGTTCTTGCACATTAGAGTCTACCCACTTACTAACATGACTGATTGTCAGTGGGGGCAACTAAACCAACCCTGCAGGCCATGTGCAGGCCCCAAACACCATCGACGAGTTAACGATAAGCCGATAACCAATCAAACAGCGATAGGTCAAATATGAACCATATGAGGACCCGGGCGAACACCTGCCTTTGAATATTTTTTTTTTTTGCCTTTTCAGTTCACAGTTCAGCAGTGGCTAATGCAGTTAGCTACGTGAGTTCGAATCCCTCAAAATGCATGTTTTTTTGGCTTTGGATGGTGGCAATAAGGTACAGTTTCCTTTTGCTTGACAATCTCGACCGGACAGTGTCCTTAAGAGAAGTATGATTAGAATACAGATGTGATGGTTTTGTTGCTGAAGGCAGAACGTTTGGAAAAAGAATGAAATGGCCCGAAGGCAGAAAGAATTTAGAGTGATATTAGTATGAAATTAATAGAAGAGGTTGGGTTTACAACTACTAGGAATAAATAGGTAAGTTCAGGAAGGGTCCTGATGGGAATGAATAGAGGTACTACCTCACCCGTCTTTTCTTGGCAAAGAGGGGAAGGCGAATGTTGCGGTGGCGTCCACATGCCCGTGGGTTGGGAGGTCTGAATTCAAGGGTGTTTATGCTTGCGACTGGACGGAGATATCTATCATGAGGGTTGGGCATAAAGTCCAACTGTGACCTCACGAGAGGGTTTGGGTGCCGTGATAAAGAGTTAAAGAATTTAAGGGATCGATCCTGAACCAACTTGTCTACCAAAGGTAGATCCAGAGAAGTGTGGAGCGGAACGATTGGGGTGTATTTAGGGAGGTGCATCACCACTCGGAGGACAGTATTTTGGAGGCGCTGTAATTTTAGAAAATTAGTATATGATGTGGTGCCCCATATGGGAGCGGCATAGAGAAATGTGGGACGGATAACGGTCGTGTAGATCCGAAGACGGTCTTTCTCTGCAATAACTGGAGACCTCAGTATTGACCGAAGAGCAAACATTTTGTTACGACTCTTTTGCATCACTTTGGTAACATGATGGTTCCAGCTAAGATGGCGGTCTAGAAGTGCACCAAGGTACAGATTGGTCTTGGACCATTCGATCGGGACACCGTCCAGAAAGAGGGGAAATTGTTTGAGGGCACGACCAGTGGTAAACATGGTAGCTGAAGTTTTGCCAACGTTGAGTTTAAAACGCCATTTGGCATACCATGGAGATATTAAGTCGAGACCAGCTTGGAGGTGTTTTACAGCAAGCTCCGCGGAGCGGGAGGTGGCAGCAATGGCGTCATCATCTGCAAAGAGATGCACATCAACACCCTTGGGCATTTCTGGCATGTCCGCCGTGTAAATATTAAATAGAGTTGGACTGAGTACTGATCCCTGAGGTACTCCTGCGCGTATTTTTCGTGGTGAAGACAGTGACCCCAGCCAGGATGCCCGAAAACTTCTTTTGTGGAGGAATGATTGGAGAAAGTGAATGATATGCAGGGGGAATTTGTACCGGGCTAGTTTCAATAACAAGCCAGCATGCCAGACTGAGTCGAAAGCTTTGGCAATGTCGAGGAAAGCAACGGCTGTGACTTTCTTGTTATTGAAACCATGGGTGATGCGATTTGTGAGACGTAAAAGTTGATGTTCCGTAGAGGTGTTTGCTACGAAACCAAATTGATACTGGGGGATAATGGTGTTTTCGGCTAAATGGCGCTTGATGCGAGTTAGGACCAGAGACTCAAGCATTTTGGCCATGACATTGAGAAGGCTGATTGGTCTGTAGCTGGACGGGTCTGACGGCGGTTTCCCGGGTTTTAAGATTGAGATAATTTTGGCCATTTTCCAATTTTTTGGGAAATATGACGTAGTGAGGCACCGTTCATAAATATGGAAGAGGACTGCCACAGCTGACCCGGGTAGTTGTCGAATGAGCACCGCTCCTATACCGTCGGGACCAGGGGCTTTACGGGGGTTTAATTTGGAAAAGATGGTACGTAGTTCAAAGGGCTGTAAATTGTACTCTGGTGGGGGTTCCGGGCACACAGTTTTCGAAAAGTAGATTTTCATTAACCTATCCAAATCAGGTTCGCCAGGAACTGGTGGATTTGGGATGAAGGCCATTTCCAGACTGCGCGAGATTGCCTCGGCTTTGTCCGGGCTACTAAGTGCCCAGCCTGCAGGTGTGAGGATCGGGGGATTGGGTGCTTTCGACTTCTGTAGCGTCTTGGCCATCCGCCAGATGGAGTTGTCGTGGTAAGAGAGAGTTGACAGTTTTGCTTCCCACTGCGATGACATATGGTCGGCAATATCGCGGTCAAGTGCACGTTGCAGTCTGTCGTATTCGGCCTTGCAGTCTGGCGTTCGGAACGCTTGCCAGCGCCGACGGGCTCGATTTTTCTGTCGCACACATGCACGAAGGGCAGGTGGTAAAGACAGATGTGTTGAGGGCGACGGTGTGTATTTGGGGATTGCAACATTAGCTGCCTGACGGATAAGAGCCGATAGGAAGGAGATCGACGTATCGATAGCTGAAGATGAGTCGAGAAGTGGAAGTGGGAGGGCAGTGAGGCGGTTATGAATATGATTACGGAAGCGCTGCCAGTCGGCTTTTCCGTATGAGAACCGGGGGGTAGGTGGTTGGTAATTGATTTTGTTACCAATATTTATGAGGATCGGATTATGGTCGGATGTGAGTGCCTGGACTGTCGAAATATCGTAAGATGTGTGGATGTTCCGAATAATGGCAATGTCTAGCACATCAGGAGGGGTAGTGTCCCGATAGTGGTAGTATGTTGGTTCGATAGGCCCAGTGACATTGAGTCTAAGGTTGGTAGACGTGATGAAACGAAGAAGAGCAAGTCCCCGCGTGTTGTTAACAGCCGAATTCCAAAGATGGTGTTTGGCATTTAAGTCACCCGCCAGAACAGTCGGCATTTGTGAAGTGAAGAGGGAATTAAAGTCGATGCCAGTGAAATGTTTATTTGGGGGCGAGTATGCTGCGATGCATCGCATCGGGCCAGCAGCTGTTTTCACAATTGCGATAGTGGCTTCGACCGCAGAAAGAAGGGGGGTGGGCTCTTGAACGACGGCGGCTGTAGAGCGAGAGAGAATGGCAGTACCACCCCCTCTCGTACGTTTAGACGCTGTCAGTCGATCGTTACGGAGAATTTGGAAGCCAGGAATAGACCAGTTGTCAGAAGGGAGAAGATGAGTTTCGTTGATGAGAATGATGTCTATGGAAAGTTGATGAACTAGGTGGATGAGTTCTGCCGTTTTGCGACGAACTCCTCCATTGGCGTTCCACGCCAGTAATTTCAATTCCAGCTTAGCCATTGTTGGGTGCAGAGATGAGTGTTTTAAGAAGGGTAGCTAGGGTGGAAATGATGGGGTCGCTGGAATAGGCGATGAGGGCATCGGCTATTTGGCCGATGATGGTCCAGGCCGGGTTACGACCTTGGGGAGCAAGTGGAGGCGGCAGCAGTGGAGGCGGCGGTTGTGAAGGTGGTACATGGCCACGTGGACGCCGTGGGGCGGGAACTGGGCCATGGGGTTGAGAAGACTGTGACGGACTGGTGTGTGGTACATCAGTTAGGTCAGGTGGAGACTGTTGTGGTGTCGAGGCCTGGACAGCTTGTGCGTACGAGACTAGTGGGGGAAATGCGGCACTGAAGGTGGCTGCGGGGAAGCTAGCACGCTGTTGTGAAGCTACAGTCGGCGGAGGTGGTTGCTTTTGGCGGCGGTTTGTTACCGGACGGCCTGGCTGGTTTTGGTTGCTCTGTGCTCGGGCATCACATGCATCAAGATATGCCTTGCACTTACGGTACGAGGCTGGGTGGGCTTGTTTGCAGTTGACGCAAGTGGCGGGTGAGTCGGGGGATTTGGGGCAATGCGCTGACTTGTGGGCCTGGGCGCATTTAAAGCACGCCGGCGGAAGATGGCAGAAGGCCGATGAATGGCCAAATTGTTGGCAATTGAAGCATTGCCGTGGACCTGATTGGCCACGGTAACGTTCAAATGTCACTTTGTGGTGGCAGATGATGGTGACTGTATGAAGGGGGACGCCGGTGTCAAAGAGAGAGACGGTGGCAACAAACAAGGGCATGGGTCGACGAGTGGACGGAGAGTCGCCATTATGCAGGATTTGACGGAGGCATAGGCGCCGACTACGGGGGGGCTTGAGGTCTAGCGCCCCCCCTGACAAATCCCAGGGGGGGCTGAGCCCCCCCTGAGATTTGAAGTTTGTACTTTTTTGTTTGAAGAAAAAGTTCATTACATGTAATTATAATAAAAATAAATAAAAACGATTTAGTCATCAGGTCATAATTCCCTCAATTTAAATTAAATTTTTTGTTATAGTTTTTCTGAATTTAAATTTATAAAATATTGTGATTTCTAGCTTGAAATATCAGATACTTGCAGTCCAGAACGTTCTCAGGTATCAAAATCCAAAAGCAAATTAGGTTCAAGTATTTAAAAAACTGATATTGAAGGCAAGCATTATATTGTAGAATCCCAATTACTTACTCCCAACTTCCTAAGCCCCAAAATTAATTACTTAATCATTCTCGTCATAGTTCTAATTTTTGCTGGTGGTTTTTTGGTTTTTGCACTACAAAAACGACAGTTTTTCGGTATTGCATTCAGTACGGTATTTTTTTTCTGAAACGCTTAGAACGCGCTCTAAAGGCCTGATTTTTAAATTTTGCCTGCGGCGCTATTATTGGGGGTCTATGCCCCCCAAACCACCCGTTTTTTTCTCCTCGATAGATCATATGAATTATAATAATATGAATATGAATTAAAATAGTATTTGGTATTTGGGGAATGAATGTGACTTTGATTTTTTCAACGAAATTAAACAAAAATCACTTTATTATGTTACCTGTTACTGTATCTTTCCAATTATTTAAGGCGCTTGCTTTAAAAAGTACATATTTATGTTTTAAATCAACTTAATTCTGTTGAATTAGCTAGAGCCTATGCGTAGGCCTATGCACGCCATTCGCCATTGTTCAACACTAGGATGAAGAGAAATATCTCTGCAGCAAAATAAGTGCTTTGGTTCTTTGTTATCAGCAGATGCACCAACTTAAACACAAGTTACTGTATAGTAATCACAGTATTTTCGATAGATTACCCCTTCTTCAAATTTGAAGAAGGGGTAATTTGAAGAAGGGGTTATTCTTTTAAAATAAATTTATACCCAAAAAATAAATTACCCCTTCTTCAAGTTTGCGGGCGATATTCGGTTTCATTTCATACGTTGGCTACAGAATCAACGTAGAACAGCTGATTGTAGCATCCAGTAGGCTGTATGCATGTTGGTAATGGTGAATGGCGTGCATAGGCATAGGCTCTAGCTAATTCAACAGAATTATAATGATTTAAAACATAAATACGTACTATTTGAAGCATGCGCCTTACATAATTGGAAAGATACAGTAACAGGTAACATAAAAAAGTGATTTTTGTTAAATTTCGTTGAAAAAATCAAAGTCACATTCATTCCCCAAATACCTAATATTTATATGAATTTTGAAATATGGTAACCCTAGTTTTTATGCGAGTCCTTTCTGAGCCCCCCCTGAAATGTTAACAAGTCGGCGCCTATGGACGGAGGTCAACGATATTGACGCCCTGCTCCGTCAAATCAATTTTTATGTCCTCGACTGGCACAGAGGAGGAAAGACCGCGAATTACGAGACGTTTCTGTCTCTGTTCTACGGTCGGGAAAGTGTGAAAGAGGAGTTTATTGCCCCGTAAATATTGGAAAATCTCGTCATAGGTTTGTCGGAGATTGGGTTTAATGCGGAAGGCTTCCGCTGTGGCCGAGATGGTATATGCCCCTTTGGTGGCCTTGGCCAATAGGGTGACCAAAGAGGAATAGTTCTCGATATTGTATAAGAGGATGGGCGGGGGTTTCGAGTCGGAGGAGTGCTGAGTTGCAGTCCCGGGGTTTGCTTGGTCCGAGTGAGTGGCTGGGGGATGCTGAGCTACCGGTTTGTGGATTCCGGAGCTGGGAGTGGCACGTTGTGCATGGAGTTTCGGTGGCCTGGATGCAGTAGAGCGGACAGAAGACGCGTCTGAGTCGGGGGAGAGCGAGTGGGTCCGGCGACGTTTCGGACGCACCGTTTTGCTGGTCGAGGGTTGAGACTGGCATAGCTCCATCTCGCTTTCAGCGGCGGAGTCTATGACCAGGGAGTTGTCGTCGTCCGACATGATGTCGCAGTCGACATCTAGGGCCAGAAACCTATTTGCGGTGGGCGTTACTGGCCTGTCTGGGACTGGTTGAACGGGTAATGGAGCTGATGGAGGGACTCCTGTGTCAGTTGAAATAATGGGGAAGGAGTAACGGAACTTTCGCGGCTCCTTCACCTTCAGTGGGATCTTTGTCCACACTGGAGGTGGTTCAGGAGTGCGTGGCTTGGACGTGGTAGCTGCCATAAGGGGCGGGATTATCGGGGGTAGCATCCCGGTGGAGGTACCAGGGTGCGATGGTTTATTAATTGTAGACCTCTTATGAGGCAAGAATTGGGGAAGACCAGCGGCGGGCGTGGCCTTCGGGTGAAATGGCGGGAAAACCATGACTTGGATGCGATAGTTTACTATCTGGGAGGGGGAGGGGGTGAGGAAGGGGAAGAGAGAGGGTTAAACACCCGACACCGCCACTAGCGCGGGGGACAGAACCCTTCCGCGGTCGCGTTGGTGAGCGGGATAAGGGAAGGGAGGGAGGGTGTAAGACCCGACACCGTCACTAGCGCGGGGGACAGAACCCTTCCGCGGTCGCGTTGGTGAGCGGGATAAGGGAAGGGAGGGAGGGTGTAAGACCCAGCACCGTCACGATCGCGGGGGAATTTCCGCAATCGCGTTGGTGATAAGGGGAGAAAGGGGAAGGGAGGAAGGGAGGAGAAGGATAAGGGAGGAAGGGGAAGAAGTTAAAACTTGAAGGAATAGGACACGGGGTGATGCCCCTTAATCTTCTGTTCTTCTGCTTGTTGGATTCCTGGGGGGCTATTCTTGAAACGATGCGAGTCCACTCGCATGCGGGATTATGGTCACGTGACCGCCATTACGCATACGTTTTGACAATTTGCTATTCTTGAATTTGAAACCGTACCCGCACATGCGGAATGGCCATACGTTTCTACTCGCCGGCCTAGAGGTGGTGAGATGGGAAACCGTATGCGTTTCGGCGTGGTTGTTGTTGTAAAATTGTGTTGTTGACATCAAAATCAGGGGTTATGAAGACATCGAAAGCAGACTCCAAGGTAGGTAAATGATTATATTACTCTCTTATAGTAGGCCTAGCCTAGACCTACGCTATTATGTGTAATATATTTTATAATTTCATTACATTCCGTTCGTAGGCCTAGGATTTGTGTTTCAAATATACCTAGGCCTAGCGATTAGCCCCGAACGAGTATGGAAAGTGAGGTTAGGACTAGGGCTAGCCTAGGCCCAAATACCTTAGTAACCAGCTGCGCTGGCCCTAGATCTTTGCCTGCAGATAAGCTAGGTCTAGGGCCTAGGCCTACCCTATATTATGTAGGCCTACGTCTAGTGAATAAAGAAACTATTTATTTTTGTATGAAAAGAACTAGAGCTAGGCCTAGCGCCCATGGCATGGTAGTTTAACAATTCATTCTGCATCAAGCCTACCTTATTAAAACAGTTCTAACCTGGGTCTAGGCATGGATTAGTCTAGGCTGACATGTGCCCTTAATTGTCTACATTTACCACAGGAGCCAAGCCCGGACTATAGGCCTAGCTCGTAAATACTCATTTTGGACTAGGATTGTATGAAGGACATCGGCACAGACCGAGTATGACTCGGTAAAATCACTCAGCCAGCACACATAGTTCGAACTGACCCGTACACCCTAGCCTAGTACGCTTGTACGGAATGAAAGTGTCAGATACTGAACTTATCCTGTAGGCCTACACTCAGTAGGCCTACGTACTGGCTAGTCCGGGTTCGGCTCACATGGTAAGCCTATACGTAGACCCTAGTTAGGCCTTACCCTAGTCCACTTATGAACATTACTTTAAACAGTATTATAAAAATGTAACGGTGCATGTTCAACAACCAATGTTGAGGAACCTGCTGGGATAAAAACTGACGTGGAAAAATTTGGTTTCCATGTCGAGGCCTTCTGGCTTTTAGCTGAGGCTATTAGTCCTAAAAAATATAAATTGAACTATATGATTTTGATTTTGGTCCTTAATATTTCCCCTAAATTGTGTGCTTCAAGTAGGGTAATTAAATTAAATTCCCAAGAACTTTTTATTTCAAGTTGCAGATACAAGAGAAGACCACTAGAAGACATCTACGGGCAAGAGAGCCATATGTCGGTCGATGAGCTAGAATTGGCTACTTCACTAAGGTTAAAATTCTACCTACATCAACCCCTGCTGCAATCTTCCAGCATTGGCCAAGAGAGGATTTACATTTCCAATGAAATGAAGAAATTGGTATTCTGGTTGAAATGTGACAAATTTTTAAGTAATTGTGAATGCATTTATAAGCAGGTAGCCCTGACAAGAGAACAATTACTTTCAATTATTATAAAGCACATTTTGAGGTAGTTTTAGTTTTGGTTTATGAATGCATTCTGGACAGTGACTTGTTTTACTACACTAGTACAGAAGTAAGAAAATGTATCGCCAAATAAATAAATTATTAGCCTATAATATTATTGTGTAACTGTATTTTCCAAAATTGAAATTTCCCCTTGTAAAATGGTAGATAAATTAGTTTTAAAATTTAAACCTTATTCAAAACAAAGTTTTAATTATTTATGTAGAGTATTATTCCCTAAAAAAACAAAAATTACTATAAGACCCATCAATATTAAAAATTAACGATAAAGTTTACAGTGTCAAATCAAAGCTAACAGCTATGCAAATGGGACTGACTAAAGTAGGATTACTTTACTTTTACTTTTACCATAATTTTTAATGATGGGCCTGAAAATGAAGTGCCTACAATACTGCTGAAATACTAATTTGGACACAAATAGTGTGTGTGTAGTGGTATGAAATTTGTTACATGAGAGTACAATGATTTTAAGGGGTAATTTTTTCTTTGTATGGGTTTGCATTTTTTTTTTGTAATGTTATACAAGGAATAACATTACACGTAGGAGGAAATTACACACACACACACACAAGTTAATTTCACATTAGTTAATGTGAATTTATGAAAAGTTCGATGCATACTGACTGCATCGACTTCAGTGTTTATGAGATGTCGAAGAAGCATGACATCTTCTCAGTCCTCCATGGCTGGCTACCTACTTTCAAAAAAAAACTATTGGATAGCCTACTGTATCTTGTAAAAGTAAGTAAAGTCGTGTTACACCAAGAAGTAAGATGCTGTTGTGACGACACAGAATTCGTTTACAACTTAAGAAGCACGAATCACTAACGTTTCTTCCCGATTATTTAGTACAATTTGGTTCCGTTAAGTTGGTTGCAGCAAACGACAAACACGTCATGAATGACGTCATAGGTTCGTACAGGAAATTTAGGTTTTTTCGTTACTTGGAAGATTTATAATTTGCGTTCGACGTTCGTTAATTTCTTTTTTTTATTGCACATGTGACTTTATCAAAAACTTGATTATTACAATCTTTAAACTAAACGCACAAAGTAAAAAGTCCCAAAACATCCCTCCCAAGAGGCGTGGTCCAATGGCGTGGTGACGTGAAGGAAGAAGCCACGGCATGTTGGTGTGAAAACGTTAAATGGCGGCTCAATGTGTGTGGTTGACAATAAGAAAATGTCTTTGAAAATCGAAGAATAATTGGGTAAGTAGGTTATGTTGCATATTGACGGTAATAAATGTAAAAACAAACATGCTCTTTGTTTTTTACACCTTTTGGTGTGGATAGGCGTGCCTGTTGCAAATTGCTGGCAATCGTAAATCGCCACCCCTATGACAAGCCTACGTAGGCCTACCAAGTCCATTTGATTTTCCACGCTTTGGGACTGGAAGTGACTAGCCTAGGCCTAATCTAGGCTAGTCGTAGTTTTGTAGTGAAAGCTAAAGACAAGAAAATGTTCGATGCAGAGCCACTAGGCTGCAGATGAGTTCTGGTAGGCCTAGGGTAGGCCTAGGCCTAGGCCTAGGCTAGCCTAGGGCCTGGAATGCTTGAAAGGTGGCTTGAATTTGAGAAAAAAGGAGCTTTTTCATACACGACTAGGCCTATTATGTACTGAATTGTTTGTTTCAGATCTTGTAAAAATATCTGCAGCAGGATGCAAAAAAGGCTGGAAACAAAACTCAGGCAGTGAAACTAAGTCAAACCCAAGTGACACGCCTCACACTGAGGAATGCCCAAGTAAGCTAACCTACCAATGTTTCAATGTAGGCTAGGCCTAAGACTAGGCCCTAGGGCCTAGGAGGTATTTAGACTAGGCCTAGGCCTAGTAGGCCTACAAAATATGTGTGTAATTAAAATACCCTTGCCACAGGCAAATACAAATTTACAACCCAAAATACCCCCTATAAACACGTGATAGTCCTATTGACACAATTAACAGCTGCACTGTGGCTTGAAGTGTTCCAACCTCTATTGGCACTATTACTGTGCTAATAGATAATTTACAGTTGTGTAAGTCGGGACCATCACGTAGGCCTATAGACACACTTCAACGTAATAGGGTTAGGCGTACATATTCAGTCAATCGGACACGATGTTCATTAATATGGTCTGCCTACACGTCTCCCGAAGATTGTTCTGTATTCTATTATTCTGACCCATTAGGCCTAGTGCTAGGCGTGGTATTTTTGTACTGCACTAGGGCATATGTTCAACCAAAGAATAGTAATCTTTGGTTCAACCCATGGTCTTTATGTGTGGTTTAACCCATTGGAAAATAAGAATAAACTTCCTTTGGTTGTGTAGGCCTATAGCCTGGCGGCATACTTCAGTACTAGATGAATTATCGACGCGTAGAAGTTCACTCGCTGCATCCACAGGGACAAATCTTTTATCGACTGACTTGCGATGTAGCGGCTTGACTTTGGACTTTATGAACGGGCCCTGCTTCCCGTATTATTCTGGTAAGGTATTTGCTATAGGGTTTCAAGGCCCTAAATTGACATGTATGATCAATCATCATCGTACGAAAAGACAATGTTGTCAGATGTAAACCCGTGTCAATTGGAATTAATATTCGACGGCAAATTTTTGTTACAGTGTTACAGACTTCCGATTGAACCTACACATACATCCCATCATTCACTACCATGCACCTTAGGCCTACTGATGGGACCAACAATATCAGCAGCTTCATCCAGAAGCGAAAAGCTGCACAGTGATGCAATGTTTCACTTGCAATTGTGTATACGTATGGTGGCCTACTGGTGAAAATGGAACCGATTTGATAAACATAAATAAACATTTATAAACATTCCTGTTTTGTTGCAGGTAGTTGTGAAACCATTTTCCGTGCGTGGTGATTTCCCAAGTGATTTGAGATGAAAATCATTTCTGTGTAGGGTATGTTCTTTTCAAATAAATGAAAATTGCAGTCGCACTCATTGACTTGCATAAAAATAACCAATACTTGTTGAATTATAATTACCTGTAAGGCTGTAGTACAGTTTTTTTTTACCATACAAAATACCCAAACATATCTCTCCTTTTTTGTATATATGGGTGGTTGCATGATAGTGTTAAATCTGAATCTAAAATAGTTTGGGTTGATTTTAATTGTTATGTATTTTGCTGTATAATGTCACATATTCACTATTTAGTAAGTTTATTTTTATTGGAGAATCGCTGCATTCTGATTCTTCCGACTTACTCTATAGTCCTGATGACTATGAATTTGATTGACAATTTTCTTGTTTTATAAATGGAAGACACTTGGGCCATTTTTTGTGAGGAACATTAAGAAAGATCAATAATTTTTAGTTCACAATATATTCATAATTTTTTCATTAATAATTAACAGTTACGATCCAAAAGTAATTACCTTCAAAGTTGACATGACATGCATGTAGGCACAAAAGTTTCCTACGTTTTCTCAATAATTGTGTATGAATACCACTCTAAAACTAGTGGGTTCCGACTGCTGCAAGATATTAACTTGGAGTAAATAATGGCTCACATTTGGAAATGGTAACAGAATCTCTACTTATGTAACCATAACTTTGAAGCCATCTTGGCACAAGAAGGAAAAAAAAAAAACTTTGAAGATGGAGACTGACAAATTGGCATCAAAGAAGTGAATGTAAGGTTTGTAAATAGCTCTAAACTTCATAGAGAAACTAAAAATATTGTCTGCTCATCAATTTTGTAGTAATTAATAAACCCTGGCTACGAAAAAGGTCACATTAATTTATTTTGTGTTCCAACACTTTCCAAATACATTTCTCAAAATCTCAATATTGAACATAACTTGATCATAACTTAAACTTCTGCTAGCTATTTTGTTAATATCCACATGCCCTTCATACAACCCTACACACTTGCCATTTTTGTTTTAAACTTTGTATGCATAGGCGGTAGGGACAGAAAATGATGTCCCGTTTTCGATTGTGCTGACATAGAATTTAAATTTACCGCGCACCACCGCTTGTTATTGTAAAATCGCGTGATGCAAGGTCTACTTGATCTTCGCCTAGCGGAGGCTCGCGGAGGCCTAGGCGGAGATCAAGTAGACCTTGGCGTGATGCGTTGTCACGTCTAGTAGGCGGTGAACATGTAAATAAGTAGTCCCGCGCACAACCGAGGCGTGAGAAGGCGCGGACTGTTACTAATTTGCTAATAGGCCAAATCAACTATGACGCCAGCATCTTACTTCTTGGTGTAACACGACTTTAACATATGTAGACATAAATAAGTAAACCCAAAATTGTTCAATTTAAATCAATTTTTTATTGGTTTTTAAATACCTACTGATGATAACCACTATAAACAGAAATTTGCAATTAATTCTTTTAAGTCTTATTCAGTTTCAGTTTCAATTTATATTCAATTTTACATCAATTTGATGCAAGTGGTGAGTGGTGACCCAGAGGCAGGACCGTGACCACCACAGCCAGAAAACAGACCAGATTTTAAGTGGTAATGTCTGTAGACTGGTGTGGACTGATTAAATTGCAGAAAACTTTTGCCGCAACGTCTGCAAGGGAAAAAAAGAACAGGTTGTGTTAGAATAAAAAAGGACATGTAAAAAAAAAATGTATTGGATGACCTTGCAAGGGTGCTGTAAGAAAATTTACAACATCTGCACATTACTTCCCATAGAATAGTAGATCTCATACTTTATTTGGGGGACTAATAAATACCCCAACAGCTTACCTTGAAATAAATAACATATTTTCTTAATTTACTTGATGTTCTAGTGTAAACTCTACTATTAACTTTCTATAGCATCTAGATGTATGCCTAGCTCAAGAGGCTTGTACATTGTCTTGTTCTGGGACTGTTTTACAACCAGTTTGAACAGGGCAGAAACTTGTCATAAACAGGAATTTGTTGTATCGAGTAGCAAACTCATGAGTTCTAGCTGAGACAATGAACAACCACCAGTCAGTGACAGCTTTTTATGGGCTTAGACTAACCCTGACAAATCTAAAGTATGCCCTAAGTAGAGCCCAAACAACAACACTATGAACTTTAAGGTTTTCATAAAATTACCTTAAGTAGGGTTCGTAAACCCTTAGGAATTTCTCAGGACAGTCCGGATACCATGTCCATGCAATCGTTTATGCTGGACCTCATCACTGCTCTGCAAAAATAAAATTATATTATGCATAGACCTACTAGGCTATTTTGTATTCCATTAAGTGACTGAAGGAGGACTAGGCTAAGCATTTGGCTACCCGGCAACTGAAGCACAAATGCGACTACAAATGCAATAACAAACCAAGCAAATTCTACCATGAAATTACATATTTTACTAGCTTTATGTCTATCTAGGCAGGCCGGGTATTCTTCAAAAGATTGACACAGCAACCATAATATCAATCATTGCTTAGGTGTGTGTAGGCCTAGGCCCTTGGCTAGACAGCATGCAACAGTATGTTCACAAACACCTAAGTGACTATAGGCTATGGGCGTCTTGGGCCTACGGCACGGTGACTAGACTAGACCTGCAGTTATACTAAATTCTAAGCTTCAAACATCGCTAGGCTTAGCCCTATGTCTATGGTCTACACAAACATGTCGAGCTTAACCTCAAAATGACACGATCTGTAGCTCTATGGCCTAGACAGATATTTATTTATCACACATACTAGGTAGGCAGAGGCCTATGCTAGGCCATATACCTACAAGGTAGGAACTGAAATTTAAGGTTACTAACTTACCTTGTTAACAGATTGAAGATGAATAGTTGCATGGACGTCAAACATGTCACGAAAATGCAATCACAATCACATGTGGTCGTAACACGTGCGTCTTTGTTTATCTTCGTTTTTATTGGCTGGCGAGAAAATCGATAATAAAACAGTGACGTCAAGTGATGACGTATTAGTCAAAGAAAGAACGACTGCAAACTTTTCGTGAAGACCGACTCGTATGAGCAACTGCAACAATGATTCGAAACGTATGCGAGCTCTCTGGTTTCAAGAATACCAAATTACGCATACGAGCTACTCGTATGCGGGTTGGGACCCATACGAGTTACTCGCATGCGAGTCAAAACGTATCGGTTCAAGAATAGCCCCCCTGTCTGAGAGTAATCTTGCGTGCGCACCACTCAGACAGGCGAATCCCAAAGCTGTTAGGAACTGGCACCTCGATCGATATATTTCAATCGAGAGGGCAGTTTAATTGGCAAGAGTCACCGCCTTGTTGATCACGGTAACCCCTACGCCAGGTAAGTCTGTATGGCTTGATGTGAGTGATCAGTATCTATGGTATGATGCATGTTTTTTTTGTAATTGAACATCTTCAAGTTATCACCCCTCATCGGCTTGCTAGAACAATTAGCCCCTCAAAATAGACTAGACGCATTCTGGTGGCAAGAAAATAAACTACTGTAAGGATGAGTTTATCTGTCAATTGTTCATTGTTGCTTTATTGTTAAATTATCAAAGGCGCAGATAAGGGTGTTGTTTAATGCTTAGCAGCACTATCTATGTGTTAGTTTGAGTCTCCAATACAGCTTGGCCCGCGAGACCAGTGGTTGAAGCTACACAATACACCGCAAGAGTGCAGCACTAGTAGCTTGGCGCTCGTCGATAAAAAAGTTACGTCTTTGAAGACACCTACCTTGCCGACATCTACGGTAGTCGCGCGCAAGTTATCAATATAAACTAGGTAGTCGTTGTTTTACACTTATCACTCACTATCAGTCACTGAGTTTTCTTGTTACTCGGACACTGATTTTATTGGCGTAGTCTAATGCTCGTTGGTCACTATTACACCCCTACTGCAGCTTACTATTATCCTATCCCGACCGCTGGCGTATCCAGAAGAGGGAGGGGGGGGGGGAGGGGGGGGGGGGAGGGGGGGTTCAATCATTGGGGTTACAATGACCAAAAAACACGAATGTGAGAGGAAAGAGAATCGAACTTTCTTTTCACACTTGTGTATTTTAGGATGACTAGCTTATATGCCCAGAACTGAATTTCGGGACACTTTTTTCTCTAACCTATACTATAATGCAGGTGTAAACACTGAAAAGAGGTCAAAAGTTCGCTGAACGGGGACAGTGGTATTTTAAGGGATTTAAATTTTCTTATTCGATATTTATATTTTTTATATTTGTATTGTATACAACTTCAATTATTCATTCATGACATTAATGACAGTTAACCTATTTTTCAGCGGTCTACCCACATCACTTTGGGAAATAGCAAAGTATAAAACTCTTCTCCCGTGTATTTGAAGATAAGCGCCAAATTACATTTACTACAATCGCTTTTCTTCACGTAATTGCGTTTTTCTTTTTTTCTGGTTGAAATTTGTAATTTTTGAAACGCAAATAAAAAAAATCGTAAATTTACTAATTTCGGCACAAAAGGCGTCCCGAAATGAAACATTTCGGGACGCGAGGTCGAATTCGGGACTGTTCCGCATTTTTCGGGACGTCTGGTCACCCTAGTGTATTTCTGTTAAATGCATATATATGCCTATATATATATATATGTGATTTCTCAGATTTTGTTGGTTGCAATATGTAAAGTAAGGATACATTTTACGGTTAAACCAATCTAAATTTTATTTGTATATTTGTATGTCTTGAAAAAGACGACGCTTAAGTCGTCGAAACGTTGAATTATCATTATAAATAAAATTTAGATTGGTTTAACCGTAAAATGTATCCTTACTTTATATATATATATATATATATATATATATATAGATTTTTTTTATTGTATTACATTATATTTTATTATAAAGTTTATGGTATTAATGCCATGTGTTATGTAATTGTGTCATTGTGTATTATATTGTATCCAGTTTTCTGGAATGTATTCAGTTCTATTTAGTACTAGTATAATCCTTTGTAAATCAATTTTATTACTGAATAGGATAGACATTAAATAATGTATGGGTCGTAAACCCCCTAATATCAATATCATCATCATCATCATCATCATCATCATCATCATCATCATCATCATCACCATTAAATAAGTAAGTAAATGAATACATAAATAGGTAAATAAATAATAAATAAATAAAATAAAGTAAAATGAAAAAAATCAAACCAAATCAAATATAATATAATATAATATAAAATAATATAATATAATATAATATAATATAATATAATATAATATAATATAATATAATATAATATAATATAATATAATATAATATAATATAATATAATATAATATAATATAATATAATATAATATAATATAATATAATATAATATAATATAATATAATATAATATAATATAATATAATATAATATAATATAATATAATATAATATAATATAATATAATATAATATAATATAATATAATATAATATAATATAATATAATATAATATAATATAATATAATATAATATAATATAATATAATTCAATCAAAATAAATTAAATTAATAAATACATAAATCAATAAAGAGGAATTGAGATAGTGGAGGGAGGAGGGAGCAAACTATACCATTTCTTTATAGCAATAATGTTATATGCTGTTCTAAAACGTGTTCAAAAGACGTTCGAAACGTCAAATATGAAAACAAAAATAGCACCAGCCCTCTTCCTGTTTGGCATTAACAACCCCCCCCCCCCCCCCCCAAATTCTCTTTCCAGTACCACAAGTGTCTTGTCATCACTTCCAATCATCAAGATCAAGTATACTGGTACTCAAAATAGAAATTTAATTGAATCTAAAAACGCACATATATCATTGCTATAACAGCCAATGTCTGGTTGCTATAGTAGCCAATGCCAATGTCGGATAGTTACTGTTGGGATGGTATGGTTTAACTAAAATTTAAAATTTAACTTCTTTTCACGAAAGTTATTACGTTCCAGTTACGTCGGTTTTACCAAAATAACTGCTTGGTTCGACCTGTCTGAACCGGGACATGATTTATGGCACTATTGATACGTACTATTGATCGGTACACTAATTTAATCTAGTACCCCCAAAAACACTCATATTGGTGCTGGGAAAAGTCGTACATATTAATTTAGGTTATATTTAGCGTAACATATTAATATACACACCAACTAAAAACAACACGAAGATTACATATTTTGTTTAGGTTCCCGCAACGTACTGTAGCAGGGGATGATGCAAGATCGATCGCAAAAATAAGTTTATGTATTTGAAATTTCTGATTTCTCCAGACATTTTTATATTATGTTGATGTTCTTCATATAATATAATTTTTTTTAGATTTAATTTTTTTAGATTTAACAAAGATAATGTGTACGGGCTGTCTGGTTAATTGGGGGGGGGGGGGGGGGGAATCATGAAATGTATGTCTACTTCAATGATCACCTAAAAGTCCTCCGAACAATTCTTTAGAAGGGATTCGAACCTGAGCCCTCTTTCTAAGAATCCGATCCACCATTTGAATTCAGGTCCATCACTTTGTGGAATCAATCATAAATAAATTTCAACATTCTAGTTGTAGAGTAAAATAAAACTTGTTGAAGTTGGAACCAAATTTACGGCGTTGCGTTGGCAGTGTTGAATGATGACGTCACTCATGCTCGGTGTGTGGCGCCATCTACTTGGTCGCCTGTCCGCGCCAATCGAAGAACAATCGGAAAACATTTTAATACTTCGGGAAACCGAACACCACGGCCTCCTATACTCCGGTTCTACCGCAGTCTTGGATTGAAATCGTAGACAAATCCGGCTATGGATGCATTCAGTTGTCATTGCTGGACACAAATTAATGGACGGTTATTATTTTGTCACAAGCCCTTTCAAAAAGTCAGTATTCTAAAGTTACGAGGACGCTTGAGTATGGCTCTTTTTTCATCGCAACCCTCCGTTCTAGGCGCGCAATACCCGCCGTGGACTTCGAAAATCTCTCTCTTCCCGCCGTTCCTATAGCCCATTTGGCATTTACCCGAGCGCTCGATTCCTATAGCCCATCGTTGTTATCGCCACACAGCTGCATAAAGTGAAACGGCGGCTTGGCTGGTTCGTGCGACGGCCCGGGATGTAATGGCGTAACGCTCGGCTCTTACCCCCACTCCTTATCGACCAGGCAGCCAGCTCTCGCCTCTCGCTGGCTCGCAGCCGCTCTGCTGCGATACCAACAACCGGCTAGCAGAGGAGGCGACCTAACCTTGGTTTCCTTCTCTTGCTTGCTTGCTTGCTTGCTGGCGGAGGGAGCCGAAAGAATTATGACATCTACTGACAAACATGCAACAAGTGATGCCCTGGCTGCCTTTTCTTTGGCGAAAGTGATCGGAAACGATTTGCCGCCAAAATTTTCGAGTATACTACAATAACTTCAAGACTTGCAACAAACTGTGTTATAAATGTTGTACATTTTCAGATGACATTAAAATATGAATAAGATAACATAAAAATGTAATTTTTACCTACCTTAACCTTACTTCCCTTGTACGTCCTGAATCACTGTAGACGATTGACGATGACGATCGAGAAGGTCAGTAAGTGATACGTGAAAACAAAAAGTCACGTGATAACTGACAATCATTCCCCGGGCAACGTTTGAAGGAAACATGGTTTATCAGACTGACGTATGTCTAATCGACTACGCTACGGCCACTACGCCGGAGTTGACGGCGGCAATGGAAGTGTTTCGTTTTGTGTGGCAGAGTCATTAAAGTATTTTCAAATTTAAAAAACCTCCACCGAACAAGAAGCTGAACTCTGTATTGGATGGTGGAACACACCCTACAAACAGTTTCTAGAGACATATTAATTTTAATTACCACAATAAGTCAATAAAAGTTTATCAGCATGATACGATAAATATGTAAAAAATATATATATAACAGAATAATGATAAATAACCAACATAATTTTGGTTTTGTCAGCTCAAAAGTGCGTAGTTAATTTTGCTTGTGCCAATCTTGCAACACTGATCTTCGAAAGTGCAAGTGGAATTTACTTTTTAACTGCTTGAGATCGATTGCACATTTGAGTTGTCAAGGTCCGCAAATTCCCTGTCGGAGGCTCGTCGAACTCTTTTATGCCGGATCTACATTCTACACTTGTGACGCGGTCATGCGAAACTGACGCGCGACCAAGTTGTACGCCAGTGTCAATCGACAAGTCCGTACAAAGATTACCCTTCAATTAGTTATCTCTGTGATCCACGTGTAACCTTTTTTAGTCCGTGTCTATCAACACCACCAGTGACAGCCAAGAGGTTGTCACTTGCCAGTGAGTAATATTGCAACAATTAGCCAAAAAAATCCTACTGTCAGCGGAGGTTTTGGGTACGTCCAACTCTTATTTGATGGCCGATCTGGTACCTACGCAACCACATCGATCCTTTGGACCTGGAACATCGAAGGTGGATTCAAGAACTTTTATTAGATCCAAGAATAATTACTGACGGGCCCAAAAATTGCTAAAAATGGGGCGATCAGTCACATCACCCGACATTTCTATGGTACGTGGAATATAATTTGATATATACGAGCATATTTATTTTATAGGTATATTTTTAATTTTATCCCACATTGGTTCTACTTAAAAGAAGCAATTCAAATTGCAGTGTGTACACCATAAATTAAATAAATCTAAATCAAATGAACGTATATGTTCAATTCACTTAATTGTTAAAAGGGGTTACAAATCCAAAACATTGCCTGCGGGGCTAGTTGGGAGGCTTGTACCCCCCCCCCCCCCCCACCCCCCACCCCCCGCCATACGCCTCCACCACTCTGGAAAATATCTTGGCGACGCAATAGTGCGATAAGGCGAATCGAGTACATTGTCTGGATCAAGTGTCGGTATGGTCAATCCAAGCTATTCTGTCAGTGTCACATAGAGTCACATTTGGGTTTTGTGAACACCGATCCATTGCTAGTTTTAGCACTAGTTTCCAGGGGACACTGTGCTGCAATGTGTAGCTATGCATGCAGCTGTACAGTGTACGGGGCTGGAGCACAAAACTTTCTCGCCAGTGAGAGAGAGAGAGTTTGCTACTGATTGTACCACATTGTTTGTACAACTCGGCACAGGTGCTTGATCATTCTTCTTACCATCATCGTACTTCTATCTCCCTAGATGAGTTTAGTTCAAATTTAAATCTTGAAAATTTATGTCAGAATTACCGCTGGTGATAAACTGGTAACAGATCCCGAGCCCCGAGACTTCTCATATTAGGCTATCGTGTCACCGAGTGCAATCTAGCGTATTAACATTATGCCCATGTTTCTCCTAAGCACTAAATAATGTAATTTAAATTAGCTAATTAATTAATTAGTGATAAGTGTCCTATGAACGGTTATTATGAAGCACAATATTCGCTTAGATAACATGATACCTCTATTGAATACATCTGTCTGCGGTGCCTCATGAGGCTGGGTCTCAAGCCACGGTAGATACAGACGTAGCTTTGAATACCACACAACGCATCGGTTTTAGTAACTGTCCTTCATCTTTATCCATCACTACTCATTGTCTCGCATAGAATGATTGCAATAATAAAACAATAAAGCAAAAAGTATCATTGTCACCATTGAATACATATTTTCTCTAATTAATGCGCACCTCTGCAAAAATATTCCACGAGCCGCCACTGGAATGTATGTTGATTGTAACTACTAGTTTATACAGCATCGGCTCTTCTTATCACATCGTAGGACAGGCAGAGTTACCCTGGCCTGGCTAGACCATGACTACAAGTACACATGACCATAGGCGTGCGCACGGCCCAGGCCTATTCGGCCCAGGCCGGACCTAATGTGTCAACTTGTCGGTCGGGCCGCGCTGGACCCCAATTCCTTTAGACCCGGCCTGGGCCGAGGGCAGTTTAACCCTTGAGTGAGTTATATAGGGTAGAGGGCCCACGCCATCGGCAGTTTGTCTACTGCCGTTTACTGGCCAAAATACTTTAGTTGGGTAGTAGAAGTTCGCCAAACGACACGATGACGGAGCCTGATTGGTCGGCTACTTCACCGAAGATATACGAAGACAGCCGAAAACTCCGTCATCGCGTCGCTTGGCGAACTTCTACTACCCGAATAAAGTATGTTGGGCAGCATAAGGCGGTAGACAAACTGACGATTGCGTTGCGACTCTACCCTATATTACTCACTCAACGGTTTAAATTTAAACTTAACTTACAATTAGTCTTTAAATTAAAATGCACTGTCAGTAGCGCGTTTTTACGAAAAAGCACACTTCACCCAGGGCTGTGCAAAAAAATTTTAATTTATCTTTTATTTAAATGAAACGAAACATAGCTCTGTATAGGGGCCACAAGATTCTATAACACCGGAAAGAGTCGCGTCTTAAAATCGCGTTTTAGGCCATAAAAGTTATTGCATCAACCGAAAAATTTTTCGCCTACGGCGAAATTGCCTCCGGCGGCTGGGGCTTTGCCCCGGACCCCAGCTCTGCCACGCCACCTCGTGCCGGGTCTAATGTTAGACGCTGCGCACGCCTATGCACATGACTGTCTTGACATTCTAAAATATGAGCTAGTACATAGATCTAATGCTTGTATCACCATTTTTGGGTGACAGCAGTTTTCGTAGTATTTTATGATTGAAACAATTATTGTTGAATAAACCACCATAAGCGTCATCTTCTCTCACTCTTTGTACCAGTGGAAGCCGCAACACATGTATATATTGTCCCTTTATTTGTAGGCGATAGAGGGTAACAATCCTCAATTTGGTTTAATACTTGCTAAAATATACTCATTAAGAGTAAGAAAAAAATACTGACCAAATTAATGCAATACTTTTGGTGTTCTAACCACTAACGTTCCGGTTCGCGTACAATAATGACGTCATACGCTGAGCCTATCTGCATGACGAACGTGATAACTGATAAGTTAGAGACTGCAGCGAGTGTGATAACATCACACAGCGGACTCTAGATAGGTCAGAACTTACAATGTTTGTATTCTGTCTACCTGTCTAGTTAGCTGAAGTTGAAAACAACGTGGAGTTAAATTTCCACTAGTGGCGGTAATTTTGATTTTTTGTTTTTTGCAGAATGTTTGTTTTCGTTCCTCGTGGACGTGGTCGCTTATCAACGCGTCACACAGAGCATTTTCTCAGTAGGTACCTTTAAAATGTTGGATAAGGAAGTCTCCACCCCCCTTCAGCCATGCGTTGGAATTAAAACAAATTACAAAATTTGATTGGAATTTGAAATTGGCTATCGCAATTCAACCTAAGCACCAAAATTTGACAAAGTATTTGCAATCTTGACATAAATGTACGCAGTACGCACCTTAGTGGCGGCGTTAAAGGGGTAAAGAGTGGGCAATTGCGCCCCCTAAATTTAAGCTTGCCAAACTCATCCCCCTCCCTTCCCCCCCATCTTTCCAATAGACGCAATCGTTGCAATTGTGATTTTCAATTTCTCATGAAATTTGTAAATAAATACTTTTTGTTGAGAATAATTTAATTTAGAGGTTGGTTTCCGTGCTGATAATTCCATCCAAGTTCAAAGTAATATACGAGTACGACGGCGTCCGCAATTAGTCGGCTCCGGCTCGTACGACGGTCAGAGCTATACCGGCTCAATTTTACCCCAGGTCAAGACAGGCTCAAAAGCATTTTACATCTGTGTTGGTGTGGAGAAGAGAATCGAGTAATAAGAATAACGTTTCACATCAGTACTGATAGAGGTGGCCCAGCCACAAATAATTAACAGTGAGACTCTAAACTCGGATGGTCGCCAGTTCGATTCCGGCCAACGACAATCCTGACTGAAAGTTTTACCAGTTTTTTTCCTCAGTCACAGAGGCGAATAATGGGATAAAAACAAACTATTAGCCCTATAGAACATTCCTTCCCGAAATCCAAACAACCAAATATACCTAGTTATAGTCGGGGCACATCAGGCAGAAAAGCTAGTGTGCACCCTGGCCGAGAAAAAGTGGTTCCTGCAAAAATGTTTTTCCCAATTTTCCTCCCCCACCACTATAACTTTCGTGCTCTCTCTCCCTCTTGCCCCCCTCCCCCCCCCCCCCCCCCCCCCCAACGACAAAATATTGCTGGTAAGTGGTGAGGCTACTGACGATTCGCTTCAGAGTTAGGTGTTCATTGGTATACTTGGATGTTTTACTACAATACAGTCTTTATTTTGCTCAGTAGTAGGTAGAGTACGGAAGTTAACACCAATGGCACGCATGCATGTTGCGAGAAGGACCATACCATGGTAACAGTACTCCTTGCCTGAATGTTGGACCGTTACTCTAGCTAGCTAGATAGAGTAGGGAGCGATCGAGGTCCTCATCACAAGGTGTGACTTCGTGTACGCGACCCTGCGTCATAGCGCACATAATACAGAGTTGGTAGTGCAATACCGCCCTCCTGCAGTACACTGCCCGGCCTCCTGTCTGAATGTTACTCTGTAGTAGGGAGAGATCCAGGTCCTCATCACAAGGTGTGACTTCGTGTACGCGACCCTGCGTCATAGCGCACATTATACAGAGTTGGTAGTGCAATACCGCCCTCCTACAGTACACTGCCCGGCCTCCTGTCTGAATGTTACTCTGTAGTAGGGAGGGATCCAGGTCCTCATCACAAGGTGTGACTTCGTGTACGCGACCCTGCGTCATAGCGCACATTATACAGAGTTGGTAGTGCAATACCGCCCTCCTACAGTACACTGCCCGGCCTCCTGTCTGAATGTTACTCTGTAGTAGGGAGGGATCCAGGTCCTCATCACAAGGTGTGACTTCGTGTACGCGACCCTGCGTCATAGCGCACATTATACAGAGTTGGTAGTGCAATACCACCCTCCTGCAGTACACTGCCCGGCCTCTTGTCTGAATATTACTCTGTAGTAGGGAGGGATCCAGGTCCTCATCACAAGGTGTGACTTCGTGTACGCGACCCTGCGTCATAGCGCACATTATACAGAGTTGGTAGTGCAATACCGCCCTCCTACAGAACACTGCCCGGCCTCCTGTCTGAATGTTACTCTGTAGTAGGGAGGGATCCAGGTCCTCATCACAAGGTGTGACTTCGTGTACACGACCTTGCGTCATAGCGCACATTATACAGAGTTGGTAGTGCAATACCGCCCTCTTACAGTACACTGCCCGGCCTCCTGTCTGAATGTTACTATGAGTAGGGAGGGATCCAGGTCCTCATCACAAGGTGTGACTTCGTGTACGCGACCCTGCGTCATAGCGCACATTATACAGAGTTGGTAGTGCAATACCGCCCTCTTACAGTACACTGCCCGGCCTCCTGTCTGAATGTTACTATGAGTAGGGAGGGATCCAGGTCCTCATCACAAGGTGTGACTTCGTGTACGCGACCCTGCGTCATAGCGCACATTATACAGATTTGGTAGTGCAATACCGCCCTCCTACAGTACATTGCCCGGCCTCCTGTCTGAATGTTACTCTGTAGTAGGGAGGGATCCAGGTCCTTATCACAAGGTGTGACTTCGTGTACGCGACCCTGCGTCATAGCGCACATTATACAGAGTTGGTAGTGCAATACCGCCCTCCTACAGTACACTGCCCGGCCTCCTGTCTGAATGTTACTCTGTAGTAGGGAGGGATCCAGGTCCTCATCACAAGGTGTGATTTCGTGTACGCGACCCTGCGTCATAGCGCATATTATACAGAGTTGGTAGTGCAATACTGCCCTCCTACAGTACACTGCCCGGCCTCCTGTCTGAATGTTACTCTGTAGTAGGGAGGGATCCAGGTCCTCACCACAAGGTGTGACTTCGTGTACGCGACCCTGCGTCATAGCGCACATTATACAGAGTTGGTAGTGCAATACCGCCCTCCTACAGTACACTGCCCGGCCTCCTGTCTGAATGTTACTCTGTAGTAGGGAGGGATCCAGGTCCTCATCACAAGGTGTGACTTCGTGTACGCGACCCTGCGTCATAGCGCACATTATACAGAGTTGGTAGTGCAATACCGCCCTCCTACAGTACACTGCCCGGCCTCCTGTCTGAATGTTACTCTGTAGTAGGGAGGGATCCAGGTCCTCATCACAAGGTGTGACTTCGTGTATGCGCCCTGCGTCATAGCCCACATTATACAGAGTTGGTAGTGCAATACCCCCCTCCTACAGTACACTGCTCGACCTCCTGTCTGAATGTTACTCTGTAGTAGGGCGGGATCCAGGTCCTCATCACAAGGTGTGACTTCGTGTACGCGACCCTGCGTCATAGCGCACATTATACAGAGTTGGTAGTGCAATACCGCCCTCCTACAGTACACTGCCCGGCCTCCTGTCTGAATGTTTCTCTGTAGTAGGAAGGGATCCAGGTCCTCATCACAAGGTGTGACTTCGTGTACGCGACCCTGCGTCATAGCGCACATTATACAGAGTTGGTAGTGCAATACCGCCCTCCTACAGTACACTGCCCGGCCTCCTGTCTGAATGTTACTGTGTAGTAGGGAGGGATCCAGGCCCTTATCACAAGGTGTGACTTCGTGTAAGCGACTCTGCGTCATAGCGCACATTATACAGAGTTGGTAGTGCCCTCACCACATCTCACCTCTTTACCCAAGAGATTGGGGAGAGTTTTTAAAACATTGGAGTCAACTCGCGTATAGATGATAAGTTGCATGTATAGTCATGTGTGTAGGATAATGTAAGTCAGTATAGCTGGAATGTGAATCCATCATTAGATAACATGAAGGATATAATTATCATGGCGTGTTGAATGTAAACGGCTGTATCCATACAATCCGTCCTGTGATGGCGTATGGAATGTAAACGGCTGTATCCATACAATTCGTCCTGCCATGGCGTGTGAATGTAAACGGCTCTATCCATACAATCCGCCCTGTCATGGCGTGCCAAATGTAAACGGATCATCCATTCAATCCGTCCTGCCTTAGCGTATCGAATGTAAACGGCTCATCCATACAATCCGTCCTGCCATGGCGTGTCGAATGTAAACGGCTCATCCATACAATCTGTCCGGCCATGGCGTGTCGAATGTAAACGTCTCATCCGTACAATCCGTCCTGCCATGGCGTGTCGAATGTAAACGGCTTCATCCATACAATCCGTCCTGCCATGGCGTGTCGAATGTAAACGGCCTCATCCATACAATCCGTCCTGCCATGTCGTGTCGAATGTAAACGTCTCATCCATACAATTTTTCCTGCCATGGCATGTCGAATGTAAACGTCTCATCCATACAATCCGTCCTGTCATGGCGTGTCGAATGTAAACGTCTCAGCCATACAATTCGTCCTGCCATGGCGTGTCGAATGTAAACGTCTCATCCATACAATCCGTCCTGCCATGGCGTGTCGAATGTAAACGTCTCATCCATAAATTTTTAAACTGATTTCATCATTATCATTTCACTTCATCCTCAATTATGTGTGTGGTAAAGTGGTTCCACAGCAACCCTGTGAATGATGACGTCATTCGCGATCGCAAAACTTCGATACGCCCCTAGCGGACAAAATTATCCCTAAGCTGAAGGGTCTAGCGCTCTAACTGTCTGCGGATTCTCGCACAAACCACGCGGTATTAATCTCGTTCTAGCTGTTATACTATTCATTTTGAAGAAAAAACTTATAGGAAAGCGTATTTAGTTTACATGCCAATAGTCATCATAAAGATTATTTCAAAATTATAAACCCAGTAGTTTACTTGTTATAACAATTCACGCAAAAAATCGGAAAATGAGCAACATTTTTCATTGTTTTCTCAACTTAAATTTCTGAAAAACTAATGATCGGATTTCGACGAGAGTTCCTTTGGAACATTAACCAACAATGTGAGAAACTAAACAAATAAACCTTCTAGATAGAAAGTGCCCCGAACGAAAATTCATAGCATGCACTAACATGCAGGGTGCGTAGTTTCACGGCCCAAACCGCTGCTTTTGAGGTCCAACCGCTGCACCCTGCATGTTAGTGCATGCTATGAATTTTCGTTTGGGGCACTTTCTATCTAGAAAGTTTATTTGTTTATTTTTTCACATTGTTGGTACATGTTCCAAAGGAACTCTCGTCGAAATCCGATCATTAGTTTTTCAACAATTTAAGATGAGAAAACAATAAGAAATTTTGCTCGTTTTCCGATTTTTTGCGTGAATTGTTATAACAAGTAAACTACTGGGTTTATAATTTTGAAATAACCTTTATGATGACTATTGGCATGTACATTAAATACGCTTTCCTATAAGTTTTTCCTTCAAAATGAATAGTATAACAGCTAGAAGGAGATAAGTGATCAACGTTCCAGCGATACCGCCAATGTCTCGCAGAGAAGTTAACCCGGCACGGCCGCCACATTGGCCAGTGACGTCACTTTCAAACGACCTTGAGAGGGCGAATACTATAATAGATGAGTGAGTCGGAGCCAATGAGCGAATGGCTTTTTCGAATACTGAGCATTTGGTTGGTCGATGCCTCACTCATCTATGACGTCAGCACCCACAAGGTTCCTGTGGAGCGTTGTGTTGTGTAAAGCGTCAAGATAGCTGTTTTTTTTCCTTCTTTACACACATACATTGATTACATTGATTTGATACACCTTGATTGTACCATATTCATACATTGATACTTGAAGTTAAATTGGTAGTCTATGTTTTAAGGTTTCATCGATAAAAACTCGATATTTATCTTGGAACTAGTGTCAATTAATGTGCTAACCATCCACTAGCTTCGTCGTAGAGGTGTTGCAAACGGATCAAGTCAAAATTCAGTTACATTCTAATTTAATTTTGTATTAGGCCTACTTCCCAACGGCTAGTGAACGAGATCACATTAATTGGTCCTAGTTAATTGTCCAGTGTAGAAGACTAGAAGTGGCAACACAAAACTGCAAACTCTGTAGAATAAAGCGAGACTTGAGACCCCGTTGCTGTGGGCGGCCGCATGGTGGGGGTAGCTGGTCTCTGATTGGCCGCGCCAGATCGTATGCATGAAGTCACAGCTTCGGGAACCGATCGATCGATGCGTGGAGCCGGGCAGAAAAACATCGGCGCAGCGTCGACTAGGCGACTGGCGCTCCGCGGCAAAAACAGCGCGAGATGAGATACGGGGGAAAGTCAAATTACCCCCCCACCCCCACCCCCCCTTCCCCATCAACATCCCCACCCGTACCACCCACTCCACCAATCACGAAAAACATTGAGAAACAACGGGGAAACTGCAAAAAAACATTTCCAACAATGGTTGTTCACGAAGAGAAATTCGAAACATACACTCCCTTACTTTTTAATCAGCGGTTGGGGGTAGAGACGGTTTACACAGCTCGTGTTATCTATCATATTATATATGTTATTCGTGATCCCCGTGTTATTAATAGCAACCACTTCGATAAGCGAGGGTGGATGTCATTCTGACTTCTACCTCTCTGAAGCACAGCCTGACGTACCTACTCTACGAATAGTGTTTTTACTTTTTATTGGGTCGCAAATTATAAACTGTGTCCACTATGAATATAAGTTATAGTACATTTTACCATGGTTTCAACTTTTCATCAATCTTTATCCCATCCAGCTTATGCTCAGCTCAGCTCATCCAGCCAGGTGGCTAGTTATTTTATTTTATTGTACGAAAGCTAGCTGGCATATTATGCTCATATTGAGATTGAATAAAATCCTCTCGGTTAGCATTGTTGCCAAAATGCATCATCATCTTGAATCAACCCCAGGATTCCTGGGAATGCCACGGTTACCCGTGGCGGAGATCGAACTAGCGACCTCACTGGTGAGAGACCCAGTCTTGCAGCGTTCAGAGCTATTCCAAGCACTGACTGACCCGACCCGATCACATAGCCGCATGAATTGTTACGTGAATGTGTTTCCTGTGCGTTGGCGTTGTGCGCCTGTCCTGTCTACCACACCACGACTGCCGCCGCCGATCTTTGATAGTTTTCGTATCTCTCGCTAGATGGCATGAAAAACATCAATTGTGGTGCCCGCGCGTTTTGGCGGCTACAAATTTCCATACCGACCATCCGTAGATTGAAATACGTACATTTTCAACAGCCACCAGTCAACATACATCATCTACGTCATAACACCAAAGATTCACGTTATATCTTATTCTTTCGTGGGTGCATACAGCGGGGCAGAAGGGTGGGAGGGGGTTCTGTACTCTACATACACTTTTACTTGTGATGAACCTGTATTTTTATTTATCAGTCGGGTAATAATTATTATTTCAACACGGTATAGATTCGTTTTGACGTCCTTCCTGGAAATCGCACTTTGGTTCGAATCGGGTTGTGTTTTGGTCTCGTTGATGTAATTCTTTTTTATTATTAGTTCATTTTATTATATTTTTTATATAGTATTTATTAATTTTGTTTATTAATATTTCAATAGATTCCAGGCAAAAAGCTAAAAGAAATATAATATGATAACTAACATTAATTTTATTCTTGTCTTTTTCTTAAATATATATTTATTTAACTTTCTGGTAAAACAAAAAAAAATGTGACATCGTTCCAACGAAGCGTACGAAGGCGTACCATTTGTTGTTGATTAGTGTATTATAATGCAAAAATAATTAAGTTCATTATCAACTGAAACGCCAAAGACAATGACAATGACAGAACAAGGCCGGTAACTAAAAATCTATTTTCATAATAATAAATGGCATTAAACTGCACAATAGTCTACTACTTGCTACAAAACTCCAAGGTCCGTTGATCCCCTGGCGGAGGTTCGGTAAACCTTCGACGAGCCCACGGACCTTGCAAAACTCAATAGGAATTTCAATATGAACAGAGATGGAAGTATTAACTTTCTAAAGGCCAAGTACTCATACCATCAATATTTAACTGTGTTATGTTATATAATGGTTTATGTTTTTATTATGTCAATCTATATGACATTTTTATTGATTCAATTCTAAAGTCTATATTTAACTGCATAACATTGTATGTATTTATGTATACTTTCTAGTTTATATATATCATCATATCATATTAGCGAAAACTAAATAAACAATCCTAACTACTATTACGTTCACTACAAACACTTTTTATCGACTTGAAAAACGAATGCAAAGAGGAAATGAAGGTGAAAAGAAGCGACAGAAATGCAATACAAAACACGAAACGAGACCGAAGCAAATACAGGAAAAAAAGGAAACCCAAAATTAAAATATATTGGTTTTCGTTTCGGTAAGGTTCAGGCTCTTTTGAATGAAGATTGTCATTCCGGTTTTTGGTTAGAGAGGAATGTCGGTTTTTACTGTTTTAAAACGAGTACGCCGCGTAACTAGGAACCACACATCAAATTGTATTGATAACTATGCTTGAGTTTTGATGTCGAATATTCATTTTATTTCATTTCAACGTTATCTTTTTTTTACAGTCAGATACTATTTATGACGTGTTATTTTTTGCTTTTCGTTTTATTACATTTGAGCATAGCGTGTTGCATTCAGGTATAACACGTTTGTGCAAATTATTATTTAATTTTCATTTACAAGTGCGCAATTAACATTTGAATAGGCAACACGCATACGATTTTCTTTGTTAAACCAAGCACTTTTAGTCCCGTCAAATTAACTTGCAAGGTGTTGTCGTCACGGATTATGTAATAGGAGAGTGACGCATGTGACAACTACCAACCTAAATCTAGTTTCATCTCGTTCTCATGCCTGTGGTATTGTAGTGATAATATCGGCTGCCTGTTGTCAGACGTGGAGGGGTCGCATTCCATTCACAGTTGGTGCAGTCGATGCAGTGGACAATAACAGTGCAGGCACCGGGAAATTCCGCGGTGAATACCGTTGAAATAGACCGTGTGGAGCGACCGTCTCTTCTTAGAATTTTAGGGGACATCTTGCTTCTTACGGCGTGGCCAGTATAGTATAATAGTATCACATAAAAACGTATATTAATGCAAGAGTCCAAAGTAAAAAAGAAATTACTAAATAGGTTTAATTATGTTGTCGCATTTATTCAAGATTCAACTCGAAGATCTGAAACGGCTGTGACGTCATGATTCAGTAGACGAGGCGTAACAGCGGTGAGCGTACACAAAGACAAACCATGACGCCTAATCCCATCAACATGGCGGCGGCTCGTTTTTCGCGCCCATTTATTTATCTTTACTAAACTAATTATTTTGAGGCATAGACTGATCCGTTGTTTCAAAATTCAAAGACACTATTATTTCATGAGAGAAAAGGTATTTAAAAATCAATTAAAAAAATCATACGCGTGTTCCCTATTGTGTATGTGTTTTTTTTAAGAAACTTCGTAGGCTCACAATATTTTTATGACATTTCATTAAAAAGGGAAACTCCTATCCAAAAATGGAACGTGGTTTTACTATGAAACGAAGAGCAAGCTACAAGCATAAAAATAGAAATTGCGTGTAAGAATGATGAAGTTCAAAACCAAATATCGGGACATGAAAAACCAAAACCTTTGTAGCCATTGAAATTACACTTAGCATTTTCGAAAACATTAACTTGTAATTCTAGGGTTTCTAAATGAAGACCCATACGGACAAAATTAATACTTACACACCTTGGGTTGAAAAATTGTGCACCTTTCCTTTCACCTTAGCTTTCTTCTAGCTATAGCTCATGCTTGCTTGACCGATCCTTACTCTGGGCACAGATAACTTATTTGTGCTCTGGGGCCGGTCAAGCACGACAGCTGCGAATGTGGCGATGTCCGGGACAAGCATTCGATATTTGGTGAGAAAATACGTAGAAGTACGCATTAAAAAAAAAACATTTATTCAAATTTCATTTCAGATCAATTCACGTACTAAAAAATGTGTTGAGATTTTGAATTTTACTTGCATACAAAACTACTACATCAATGTTACCAGAGGGAGGTATGTCAGTGAATATGTATTTTAAATGATTTTTTAATTTTTGGACCTACTGTTTGTGAGCAAGTCAGCTCCAGTTATCTCAATAAATGTTGTAGTTTATTGTACTTTTAAGACATTGGATGTTTTTGCGCAACTGTAGTTAGTTGGAGCTTGCTTCGGCTCTGTTTTCAAACGTAGGTTTCAAGAAGTCACCCGTTGAAGTGTAGATGCATTTGTACTCTCAAATTTTTGTTGGTATTATTTTGGTGTGGTTTTGACTATTCAAAATATAATGTATTTAACCTATGTAACAAGATTAGCATAATATATTGTACAAGGAATTGTGGGGGGAAGGCAGAGCTAAAAGTGGAGGGGGTGGGGAAATTCCCTCCCCCCCCCCCCCCCTCTTGCGTAAGTGCCCGTTATAGCTGAAATGTTTTCATCAGTGGCGGCTGAGGCCGGGCTCCAGTCCCCTTCCTTGAGGAGAAACATAGTTTCAATTTCATAGAACAAGCATTCCAAGGAAAAAGGAAATACATCTGGTTGGCCCACCCACCAACCCCTGGAGTCAACCTCTACCCCCCAGAAATATTTAGGCATGTATATTAAAATTGTTTTAAAATGCTTTATATTTGTTTAAAATTAAACCAAAATCACATGGAATTAAGTCCTAATTCCTCTGAATCTTTGTTTCTATAAATATTTCTGCTTTTAAATGCTGTCATGCGACTTTTGTTTGTTGTGTTGAAATACAAACATTTGAAAAACGGAAATATTTATTGGAACAAAGAAAATAGCACAAAATTCTCTAAGGGATGACATATTTTAAACGAAAGAAATGTGGTGGGGTTCTGCAGGCAGGTAGGAAAGCGAGGGCGCGAAACGTAAAGTGGTACAGCGTTGCAAAAAAGCTTCATCAGATACTGCACGCTGAGCACCATCGAGCTTGTAGTGGCTGAGCACCGTGCAGTGCTGCGCCCTGGCAGCCGCGCGGCCAACTAGAGCTCTACGTGAGGATTGATGCACCGATGCAAGCGCGACCTTGAAGGTCGTTCATCTGATCGACAGTGCATCATTGTCTCGTCGATAGTGACAACTCGTGCATTGCTTGAGAGCAGGGTCACGTCTGGCTGGTGATGTCGCATGCATTTTAAACTAATTGAGTTTCAACCTTGTTATTATTTCTGGGCGTAATTTTATTTTTTCTTATTGTAATTTTAAAATTAGTGCAGAAGATATGCGTCTCAATCATTCAATTGTGAATAAAATGAAACTAACCCATTATTGCACGAATTTACGTCGAGTGGGTGGTGATAGGGAGGGGGGGGGGGGGGGGGGGGGTGACATTAAAAAAATCCCGTCAACTTTTACAAAAGAGCACACGAACAGGATATTTAGAATGTATTTTTATTTTTACTTGTTTAAATTTCTTTGTGCATTTTTTTAAATATTAAGTTAGTGTACAAATATTGTAGTATCTTTTGATCGGTATTGAAACTCAGTTGTTTATATGAGAAAATAAATCAATTTTAATGGACTCATACACACACACACACTGCAAACATTGGCCCCTTGGGTTTCGAACATGTGTTTTTTAATTTACCGCTGGCACTAAGTACTGGATCTATTATCATGATCATCATTACAAACTACAGAAAACTAAAATCGTTGATCGAGTACATTAAAGAATTATTATATAATATCATTAATAATTAGATAATATATGTTTTATAATATGATATGATATCATCCAAATACGGTATTGTCTTGCGAAAGCTCCAACTTCACCTCCAACACATTGAGATTTGAGATGCAAACAGGTAAAATATTCAAATCAAAAAAACTTTTAATAGTTATACAGTTCCTCCAAAAATGAATCAAGAAATGAACTATAACTTTTCACTTCTTGGAATATTGAAAGTTTCTTTTGCTGAAATGTGATAAAGGTGTGGCGGTTTTTAGGCGCGTATTGCGATATGCAAGACACCTTGATCAGTCGAGGTAACGTTTACCAAAACTAGGTAACAATGACACGTCACAACTCATCTTGCTATCGCAGAATAGCAACCAGTTCACTGAAAAATTAAAGAAAAATTAATAATATGTAACGTATTATTGAAAATTACGATTTTAATGTGTAAACGCCCTATGGACGAAGTCACTGAAGACAATGCTGTATACTGGTGCACAGACTTTTAAGCAGAAAGCAGACGAAGGTGGAAAAAAATAACTTTAGTAGCAAAGGTGGTTTTTATAAAATTTTCGAAAAGTTAATACAATTTTTTTTTATTTATAGTTAGTTCCCCGAAATTAGTAACATGTTTTCAAATGAAGTTAGAATAGCCTTATGGTGGTTGATATAAATGACTCATAACATTAATGGAACTTTTACATAATTATGCAAAAAATTTCAGAGTTTGGGAACTAAAGAACGCGTTCCTTTAAAATTGTACGAAAAATTGAACGCGCATCCTTTCAAGAGTTTCTATCAAACACTGATAATATTGAACACTCATAAAATAGTACGTATAGATAGTACGTCGATTTTTAAACTTACTTTTATGCAATTCGCCCTCCTTATGATGGTTTTCGTGGTTTTCCAGCCATACGATCAACGAATGTATGATTGCTATAGCAACTCGGCCACGATCGTACGTATAAAGTTTGGTTGGTGACCCTAGATTTGACCTACCATGGTAACATTGGAAACACTGGCATAACTAACCCGTATAGGGCACTAGCAACACCAAAAAACAACAATGGAACAAATGAATTGAACTGATGGACAAACAATCAGCTGTCAAAATAATAAAATTGCAACCTTAGAAATAAAAACAAGTGTAGCAATAGTAACTGCTCGCATTTAAAACTTTTTGATAGACAACGACTTAGTGAAAGTTTTGTATGTGTATTTGTTTGTTTTTTGTTTTGTTTTCCAAAATCGAAGACATTATTTTTTGTTTTGTTTTCCAAAATCAGAAGACATTATGTTTTGACAGCTTGTTGTTTGTCCATCGATTCAATTCATTTGTTTCATTGTTCAAAGCCATTGATGGTCTGTGGGGGTTGGACACGCGTCAGTCATAGCCACATGGGGTAGCTGGCTTGACTCATCCCGGACGGGTTCGACATCATTTTCTAATAGCCTAAACTTGTAACATATTGTATAGGGTGTGCGAAAATAACGCCATGTTTTGCTAATACTTGCAGTGTTGTGCGCAACACCACGATTATTAAGCACTTATCACTAATGACTATATGATAACAATAATATATAACTATGGGTAGGCTTACATGAGTAATTTACAGATTATTATAAAAAATACCGCGTTACACAGAACACAACAATGTAACCAAAAGCGTACACAACCCGTATCGCACGGTAGCTCCTGTCTGTCGTAAATACAGCAGCGAACTGAACCCAAGTTGCTGAGACAAATTGGTTGTGTTGTGACAGTCGATGCATCAGTGATTGGCGTGTCCACAAAGACGAGGCTAATAACATGTCAACTTTCGGTCTTTGAATGCGCTTGAGGTCCGCTACGTTTCTTATACTGGAAAATACTTTAGTGCCCATGGATGAAGATGAGCATCATTGAATTGCTATAAACTACATTTTAGCTTCGTAATGCATGTTGGGATTAAAATACGTTCCGCTGACAACTGTGCTTCTTGATACGGAAAGAACTATAGAAAATATGACCATATATGATACATTATATATAAGACGAGTACGGCAAATTATGAGACCATGAAGGTGGTAAATAATTTTTTAATGATACTTATAGTGTGGGGTACATTACCAGCTACTTGGGATGGTTTGGATGCATGAAAGGATAGTATTAGGTTCAAATGCATAGTCGTTCCTCACGTGCTCCTTAAGTCAGCCTTTCTTTTCCTCATACTCGCCCAACCACCAATCACAGAGCAGCATTGCCATATGGACTGCTCTGTGATTGGTGGTTGTGGGCGAGTCTGAGGAAAGGCTGAGTTAAGGAGCACGTGAGGAACGACAATGGATTTGACCCTCAGTCTCACTGTAAAAACCAACCCAAATTAACGTGTTTTAGTTCTATTTTGAGAACACTACAATATCGAAAAAGTGCGAAATGTCGGTTGTTGTATAATGTAATTTCGTAAGAACAAAAAACTGGGTAAACAAAATTTCAAATATTGCAATCATTACGGTTGTCATCGGGGCAACCAATTGATTATTAATTCACTTTTTCATTACGTCACTTTTTCAATATTATAAAGCTTGAGGGAAATAAGTAGTAACTAAAAGGTACGCCGAGGCGTTAGCAACGATCGACAATCAATCTGAAGGAAGAAACATAATATGCGGCCAACGATTATGGATGAGCAATGATCATCCATGATCAGCATTCATTCTATGCTCAAGTCTAAATCATTCGCGAAGTTGTATTTTGTTGGTGCAGTGGCGTAACTAAGGGGGGGGGGGGGGGTTAGGTGGTTTAAACCCCCCCCCCCGAAACTACATCGAGAATGATTTTACTTAATACTACATTTACTTAATACTATATTGTAAGATCCTTAAACCACTTCAGTGTATAACAATCGCAACAAACTACATTTTCATTATATTTATCATACCACTTCACTTAGATAAGATATATCATTTCTTTCAATAATTCAATTATATTATTTATGTGTTCATCTACAACTAATACACCTTTCGCTCGAACCAGTAAAAGCAAGGATACCTATAAATAAAAATGCATTAATCTAATATTACAATATCACGGTCTGTGAATCAAAATTTAAATAACGTATGTGACGTGACCACAATGTTTCACTTTATGTTGCGATTATATTGAACAACCATAAAACATTAAAAACACAATTTCTATGCAATTCTTATTTAGAACTATTCTACTGTAACACTGTAACTTCAATATAATACAAACAAATGAGTAGTGTTCGAGTAGTATTCTTTGAGTCCAAAAGGCACGAAATAATTATAGAAGTGAAAAAAAAATCGCCTTCGGCGAAATGGCCTCCAGCGGCTGGGGCTTCACCCCAGACCCCTTTCAGTCCCCTCATCTCACTTTTCCCTGATAACCCCCCCGAAATAATTCCTAGTTACGCCACTGTGTTGGTGTCATCATAGTTCATATGGTATCTGCATCTACTGCGTGCGCGCTAGTGTCGCCACATTTACGGGGGAGATTCGAAATAATTTGAATATAATAGGGAAGAAAATCGTTCAAAATCGCGAGTCACTTAAATGTTGATTGTCTATACAACTCAATACAACAACAATGTATACATAGTTAACTAACTCAGTGGAATTAATTTAATAAATAACGCAACCATAATATTTCATATTTATTTGTCACCTTAGCTAGAACTGAAACTAAGACGGATGGATCTAAATATAACACGAGTCTAATGCCCTTATGTAAATCAACCATACAGCAGCGTAGTTGCCATGCTGTTGATTGGATTGTTGCGTGCAGGCAGGCAACTGATCGATACGGCAACACTGCAGGGCTAACGATCCCGCAGGCAGTGAAATGGCGTGGCGTGCATGCGACGGTGACGCCAAAATACCACCGGCTAATTACTCTATTCTAATCTAGCATAAATATTGCGTTTGAATAAATTAACGTGATTAATTATTTTCTTTGATGACGGATCACTTTGTCACTTTGGCTGAGTTTGTCCGCGTGACAAAGAGATTTGATGGCCAACTAATTAATAATAAATCTTTACGGGGTTCTTTTACGACTAAGTTGTGCAGGTTGTGGAGGGTGAATACTATGACTTGAAAAGTAATTCAATGTTTAGTCTAATGACGCGGTTTTACCTTCAACTATACCAACCTGGTGAAGCTAATTCACCAAATGGGTTATGAAAGGTGAATGTTATGATTTGAAAAGTATTCCATACTATTCAAATGAAGGTAAATACTATATAGCACTAACCAAAACAAAGTTATCAATTTATTCCTTTGTGTATTGTGTAGACTAGCTTCACCTAAAAACAGCAACCGGTTCTCGACTGGCCTAAGCGCTCTGTCGAGATTGACAGTAACTAGAGAAGTGAGGGACGAGGATATACCCCTTCGACACATAAGTCGTGATCGTGATAATCCGGTATAGTTTTACGCGGTGATTATCATTATCATCATTCATAATATGTATATTTGTCATATGTACATATTGTCATATTACATGCATGTAATTGTAAGATATTTATACAGATTATGCTCCACGTATCCGTCATCGGGTCGCGACGGAAGAGAGACATGGGAGGTGGCTTGACCGACATAGACCGACAGAATCTTTTTAATTTCAAATACTATCGATTGGAGATAATGCAAAGTAGATTCTAAACTACATTCAGTAGTGGAGATTCACATAGTGTATTGCATAGACACAATTGTAATTATGAGTCTATTGGCGCAACTGTGAAATGATACATTGGCCATCATCGTTTATTTGAATGTATCTAAATTGTCACTCTGTTGTTACAATAATCCTAGACATATTTTCTAAATACAAAATAAATGGTATAGTCAGTTGTCCCAAGACTACCTTACACTTGCTTTCGTCACAGGCGACGGGGTCGTAGCCAATCAGCGATCGTTATTTGCGCGCGATTGTCTCGGGCGGTTCGCTGGTTGGCTACGAGTGCCTCGCCTGTGACGAAAGCATATGTAAGGTAATCTTGGGCCAAGTATACTTACTTTTCGTTCGCTTATCGTTCAATCATTGCAACAAATTAATAAATCGTCTTTGTTTGAAGTTTCAGTTTCAGTTTTAGTACATTTAGTACGTAAAATATGTGTGGAAATGTTGGTAAAAAAAAAACAACAACGTCTGAAACTTTCAATGCAACAGTTACTATAAAATGTAAATTTACGTCTGGTGTACGGTTTACCCCTCTTTGTCATCGTAATTATCACGAAATTGCTGTTTTATCTAACTGTAACTGTCTACGTCTCCTCTCTCTCTTCCGTGTTATCTCGACCCACTTAATGTTTCATTTAAACACACCTGTTGGTCACAATGAGTGAGGGTGTGAGTGAGGGTGTGGGTGGGTGGGTGGGTAGTCCAGTTGAGTTGGTTCCTTCCTTCGATCTCGGCACTTGGCAGCTTTACTCCCCCACAAGAAGGCAACAGGTAGACCACAGACAATCTCGAACATCAGAATATGCAAGAGAGCCTCTTCAAGCGTCGGGCAATTCATGAATACTAATATCTTAGCCGTATTTATACATTAGCTTTTACGAAGAGGATATATCTCAAAATAGACGCGATACTCTCATTCGGGAAGTCGCCGGTTCGATACCGGCCACCGGCAGTCCTGACTGAAGGGTTTTTACGAGGTTTTCCTCAGTCTCAAGACGAATGCTTGGGGTTGAGTCATACCAACAGCCCTCGGAAATTCCTTCCCAACTATTCCAAATACCATTATACCTAGTTAGTTAGTCACCAGAAGAGGAACGTGATTGTCCACGGACAGGTTTTCTACAAACAAACAAAACGTTTCTTGATAAGCTTAATTATATGTAGTGCTTGGTGGTTGTGTAGAATGCTTTGCAATGTTGTTTTGTGCCCCCTTGTTACACTGCAAGTGCAGTAAGAGCCAGAGAATCGGCACTCGGCTATTACTTAGGCATGAAAATCCTTACGTTTGGGCCGGCACACTCATTCAGATCTCTTCAACTATGCCAAAAAAGGCTCTTGACCTGTGCAGTAATGTGAACAATAAATTTTCGTAATTCATAACAAAATCTCCAACTACAATTCAATTTAGGGTTCAACTTCTGCTAAAACTCCTCATCAAATGATCCGTGTTTTAAACCAGCGAAGCCCAATCTCAAATACCAGTCGCTGGTTGGTCACAAGTCACTCGTCTATGACGTATATATACTCCTTGGGCTAATGCTATGTCTACACGCGTGGATTATTCGCTCCAATCATTCGAGTCTCCAATTATCTTCGCGTGTAGACGTGCAGTTTCGCCAATCATTGTCGAGGCAGATGATTTGCCTCAAGACCCCCAAATAATTGAAGCGCTGCCAACTAAACATGGGCATTTCTTTGACGAAAGGTGGCAGTGTTTCAGTCGCGGTGTTTCATCTTCATTATTTTCGTGGATTAATTGATTTTAATATGAAAAAAAGAGAAAAAAGTGTCGCAAGACACAGAAACGTTACAACAAACAACACATAAACAAAGTTAAAGCTATTTAGAAATTCTTCCGCTAGGTGCCACAATTGTCGTTAAATTGATCCGTGTGGACGTTCACGGCAATCATGTCCCCCGTTGATTATCTTCTTAGAGGATAATCAACGTACGTGTAGACCAAGCATAAGCAAATAAAAGATAAACTGGCCACGCCGTAAGAAGCAAGGTGCCCTCTAATAAAATTCTGAGAAGAGACGGTCGCTCCACACGGTCTATTTCAACGGTATTCACCACGGGATTTCCCGATGCCTGCATTGCTATTGTCCACTGCATTGATTGCACCAACCGTGAATGGAATGCGACCCCACTACGTGTGACAGCAGGCGAGCGATATCATCACTACGATACCTGAGGCAAGAGAACGGGATGCAACCAGATTTAGGTTGGTAGTAGTCACACGCGTCACTACCGTATTACGTAGTCCATGACGACACCACTTTGCAAGTTCATTTGACGAGACTATACATAGGCCTTTCTGTGATGTCATGAACGAAAATATGTGCGTTTTCATATACAATCTTAACTCTAAATGGTATCTCTAATCAGGGACATATCGATTAGCAACGATTATATTCGATTATCTCGACTCAATCAGGCACAGCTCAAACGAGTTTAGGTTGACTGTTGCTTGCACAACACATCTTCGGTCTGGGAACCACAGAACCTTGTTACAAAGTGACCAAACGATATTTGTTTCGTCGATGGAAATTCTAAAATTTCCAATCAATATTGCGTAATTAAGTTTGTATATGCTCGCGGTGTGGTCTGTGGCTTGTGTGCGTTTATGACTATATATATGATGGCTACTGCTTGTATAGTTGTTCCAAGATAACCTTTCTCATGTTGACGAAACAGCCGAGTCTATAATAATACCAACCTGCAGGGAGGGGCGTAGCCAGGATTTCAGTTCGGTGGGGGATGACTATTTCCGAAAACGAGGTGGTGTGGATAAGCTGGGGTCTGGGGCGAAGCCCCAGCCGCCGGAGGCAATTTCGCCGAAGGCGCAAATTTTTTTGAAGAATGTTAATTTTAGGTGCCTGAAACTAGTTTTAAGGCGAATTTGATTCGTAGTTTGCTAATTTCTAGATGTGTAAACGTTTCCTCAAAACCGGAATTTTTGCCGTCCAGGCAGCGTGAAGTCGGGACACGGGTCATTCCCTTAAAAAACGGGACTGTCCCAGTCATTGGTAACCCTAAAAAAACATTGGGGTGGGGGAGCGCCTGGATGTATGTTTTTCCAAAATACAGAGTATTTGCAGCCGACATACTGTAATTTGTTTCGGACCCATTAGAAGCATTGGATTTAAAATTATTCGAGAAAAAGGTTTTTCAATAGAAGTATAATTGTAATTATAATCTACAAATAAGAGTATAATTGCGTTTTTAAAATAGATTTTTTTTTTGATTTCGGGGGGGGGGGGGGGATCGAACACCCTGATCCCCCCCCCCCCCCCCGCGTTACGCCCCTGATACCAACTTAATCCTCCGTTTCTTTACAGTTCCTAACGTCAACTTGAAACAAGTCTATATCCACAATAAACGCTCGTGTATTGGAATTCTGAGAACTCCAAACACAGTGGGTGTGACTAATTAGGTGGGTACAATCTACTCAGCGGTAAACCACCTTTACGAATGTATTATTAAATAATACGCCAGAAATGTGCCGAGTTATGTTGAAACAGCGCGCGTGAAGTGAAACGTTCAGGATGTGAGGGTAATATGACTCAGCAGTATAGGGTAAAGTTGTTTCCAACATAGTGAGGCTTCTACTTGTTTGTATATTCATTGTCAACAGTGTTATAAGTAGAACCGCAACTACTGATTACTATTACACAGTGGTTCCCAACCTTTTTTAACTCAAGGCACCCCAAGCCTACATTCAGTAGACACGCGGCACCCCCGTCCCCCCCTCCCCCCAAGTAACGTCCATACTCAAAACCAATATTTTTTTAAATCTATAAACATTGTTTTAAACCAACACATTGAAAATGTAAGTCAATGATTTAATTACTGCAAAACCACTTACTTTTGGATATAACATTCAAATCTAGCATTAACGGTTTTTACAAATGTCTTAAATCTGTGGCCGGATAGTGGACAAACATACTCTCATCTCCTCTTCGACTGATATGTCTTTCTATTTTCTTTAATTTACTGTTCGTAAATGCTGAAACCCCTAATTCACACAGATATGACGTTGAAAACTGCAGCAGAAATTTGATTCTGTTTTCATAATTGTTTTTAAACTGTTATTCAGGGTTGAAGGGGGTGGACGGCCAGTGTGTTCACAAAACGTTGCATTCTCGGATGTAATATGTTTCAGTAAAAATTCAACAGTCGTTTTCACTGTTATCATACTAATCATTTTTATTAGCCAAATGTTCAGAAACAAGATTTTTTGAATTTCGTCAAAAACTTCGGGACACCCCTAGGAGAGGTTCGCGGCACCCCGGTTGGGAACCCCTGGATTATTACTACTAGCTAATTTACTAGAACATGAATTATTATCACATGTACATCAATGTCTTATTTACTTGTCAGTAAGTATAATGTTTCCTTTTCAGTTCATTACATTGTATGTATAATGTACTGAGTAATTTAACAAAAAAAGTGAAAATTATTTGAATATTTGACGAGAAATCTCAATATTTGCCTATCAGTCAATGATTGACAATGCTGCAGCTGGTGATAAGAATCGAACCGTCAATCTTGCATGGTCACAATTAGCATCATCAACACCAACGGTTTCATTGGCCGCTACCCGTGTCGTCATTAGCCAGTACGTACGGTTAGACTGCGCTCAGCAATCGATAGAGCACTGGCCTCTAACACGGGAGGTTGTGAATTCGAACCCCGTTAGCAATGTTCCATCAAGAAGCGAATGTAAGAACTTTGTCACCGAAGGTAAAGGGGGGGCGACGTATTCTCTTGCTTACGACATAAAGTTCAATGGTACCAACTTAGTTTTCGGGGAGGCGTACGTAACAAGTGTACAGAGAGCGTTGCGAGCGATCCGGCCAACGGTCATTGAATGTTGGATACACAAAACTCTGAACAATAGGAATTTCTAAGCCTTTGGAAAAACTACTTGACTTCTTTGGAATCGATGGATATTTTACAAGACTCAATTGAGGGGGCTGTGACATCACAGGCGTACAATGTGTTGCTAGGCAACTCCATTGTTGTATCTTTCTTTGATTAGTGCATATTCAATGTTTGTCCGAAATAAAACACGGCAACACGGCTATTTTTGGAATTCAGTCTTGTGCTATTAGTACACTGGCTTCTAGAGAGGTTTTCGGTGACTTTTAGCAGTCAGAGCTCAGTGGCCGGAACGCTCTAAGCGCTGCAGTGTAGTCGTTTGTTGTACGCCTCCCCGCCTACATAAATGATTAGTGTTTAGTGACTAACCCCCGTAATTATGCCACACCCTTCTTTCATTGGCTATGAGGGAGAATACTGCGCCCTGATTGGCTGTGACTAAGATTTGTCTTGGCTTGACCAAGGAATTGAACATTATCATGTTTCAATTCCTTGGTCAAGTCTTAGCCACAGCCAATCAGAGCGCGGTATTCTCCCTCCCAGCCTATGAAATAAGCCTGTGGTGGTGTGAAATGGTGTGAAATGTGGTGGTGTGAAATAAGCCTAAGTCACTAATCACTATAGTCATTTGTGTAAATCCCGCTTTAGGGATAATTTACGACCTTCGGTTGGTTACCTGGAACGGTGGGCGTGGCCGAACAGGCGTGTGCACTGTGCACTCTACTCAGCGGAACATGGCATTTACGAATATGTCAAAGAGCGTCAGGAATCTGTTGATTTTGGTTTAATTAGCGCCCATGAAAGGGGCTGTAGCTAAGGATCTAGGTCGGTATACGACTACTTAGGGCTATAGGCAACCCAAGACTACCTTACATATGCTTTCGAAGTTCGTCACAGGCGAGGTACTCGTAGCCAATCAGCGATCGGTATTTGCGCGCGCTTGTCTCGGGCGGTTCGCTGGTTGGCTACAAATACCTCGCCTGTGAGGAAAGCATATTTAAGGTTGTCTTGGGTTGCCTATAGTATATACGGAATTTCTGTTTCCAATATTTCCAGTAAAATATCAATAGTTTCTTGAGCGTAGTTCCTTCGCCAGTAGCCAAGTGGGCGAGCAGTCCCATAATCTCTGTACAGTTTGCATGTTACGTCACAGCAGCCGTACTGGTGTCATTAACCATTAAAGAAGAGGGGCGGGTATGATTCTTAAATTGCATAAAAACAATGTTTATAATTAAACATACATATGAAATTAATTAAGATAAAAATCAGAAATTCACAAACAAATCATTGTTATTAAAAAAAAACTAGAAAAAACACACTAATAATCGTAATGAAGTTAATTTTTTGGTTTCTACTACAATAAGCTTCAACTGTTTCTCCATGGCAACATATTCAAACATAGCACCAGTATGGCCGCCAAGCACATTGTTGTAAGGTTCCTGCAAAACATCAATCATGTTAATTCTTGTGATTAGAATTGTATTGATCAACAAGTATTGATATATCGGCACACCTCGGTGCAACGCTACTGCTACACTCGTTAGGTGTATATATTGACATGTATCCCCCTTACACAGCGCGATGTTCGGCCGGCCTGACACACATCAAACACAGACCAGTAGCATGCAGATACGAAATTTCATAATAAATATTTCAATAATGTTATGCGTTATGCGTTATTAGTAGTAGTGGTAATAGTGTCTTTATTAATAATAATATTTCATGCAGATACGAAATTTCATAATACATATTTCAATAATGTTATGCGTTATTACTTATTAGTAATAGTGACGTAATAGTGTCTTTATTTTATTGTCACTGCATTGATAATTGCAATATTGTTATTATCAATAATACAACAACAACAACAACAACAACAACGACAACAACAACAACAACAACAACAACAACAACAACAACAACAACAACAACAACAACAACAACAACAACAACAACAACAACAACAACAACAACAACAACAACAACAACAACAACAACAACAACAACAACAACAACAAAAGATGTTTTTATTTTATATGACATGATGTTATTATCTTTAACAAAGGCACAACAAATACAAAAATAATTGCTTCAATTTTCCACAACATGTTTGCTTTTTTCCTTATGACTATAATAAATACGTGGGGCGCCCCTAAAAGAATTAAATGCATTAAACGTCTAATTCTAATGTATGAAACTGTAGTGATTTTGGGGTATTCTCTTCATTCAAGAAATCCACTATTGTGTTGTGGATGCATTTTTCCCTCCACACCACAAAATAATTCTGCGGTGGACTGTGTGACGTATAGGTACTCAGAACAAGTGACGATCATTGGATCACAATGATTCCAGGGTTCCTTGGGAAGGTACATGATATACTTCTCTCGCTGTAACGTACAAGGTGTTGTCGTCACGGATTATGTAATAATTTCCCCTCCCCCTTTCCACCACAACTCGGTACCAGCTGAGCGCTTGCGAGAAAGGTATGCGAGGAGGGTTGCGGTCAACAAGCCAGGTGTCATTGTTTAAAATAGCAATCTTTTAAAGTTAAAATTTCTCAATTACTTCTCAGTTATTATTAATCACGAAAAATGGATATAAAATTAACTTTGAATTTTAAAAATAGCTTGAATATTAACAATGTTTGCGTAGTCTGAAAATTATAATGATGACGAGACACTGCTATACTAAAATTGACTGTTTTCAAGCTATTTAGTATTTTTAAAAATTAAAGTTCATTTTATATCTACTTCAAAAGATTGCTATTTTAAACAATGACACCTGGTTCGCAACCTTCCCCGCATACCTTTCTCGCAAGTGCTCAGCCGGTACCGAGTGGAGGTGGAAAGGGGGAGGGGAAATTATTACATAATCCGTGACGACAACCCCTTGTACGTTACAGTGAGGACAGTATACAAACCGCGTGTATTATCCGTGTGGTTCATTGCATGTTCTGACCAAACGATCGTTGTAGGGGGGTTGCAGCCCCCCCGAAAGTCGGAAGCTGCAAAGCTATTTATTCGCGGGCAACAATGCCGCTGCCACGCTGCAATCTGTTGGCGATGTTCTTTATTTACGACCGCAAACACGTCATAACTCCTGCCAGACGGGCGGATGAGTGACTGAATAAACAAACAAATCGTGTATTACGTGTTCGGGATCGGCAGTCAACAGGCAAATAACGAGGATTGACTGATGTGATGCATGGTTTAGTTTGTCAAGCGAACAGTTCTACGCGACGTCTAACTAAATATAACTCATTCAGCCTGCACGTGTATCTTCATTTATTCCTAACTTAGTTTAAAAGTATTGTTTTTTGTTTTTTTTACTTTTTACTTTTAGTTACATATTTTTTAGTATCTATTCATACTTTATATTTGTTCTCTAAATGGCCACACCTCAGAAGATTTTTTTTCCTTCCGTGGCCAAAAAACGAATGTATCCATGTACCGTATGTAATTTCTTATATTCAATAAATAATACATATTTTATTCTCTTTTATTCACAAATCAATGTCATATCGAGTCGATGTCATATGTAATTTCTTATATTCAATAAATAATAAATATTTTATTCTTTCATTCACAAATCAATGTCATATCGAGTCGATGTCATATGTAATTTCTTATATTCAATAAATAATAAATATTTTATTCTCTTTTATTCACAAATCAATGTCATATCGAGACAAAAATCTACCAGTTATACTTTACAACTTCATCTCGTTCATGCAAATTTTACACTTGTGAATATGTGGAGTAAAATTGATAAAGAGTTGGCACAGCGGTAAATCAGTGTGAGAGATTGCCGGTTCCATGACTGCATGTTTTCCCTAACGAAATAAAATGTTTTTTAATTTTCCCAAAGATTGTAAATTTTATTTCTTTTTTGGGACAGTGCACATTTTGAATTTTGAAACGCATTCTAAAATATCAGATTGTTTGCATTTGACATATTTTTTTTTATATATACACGGTCTCCTTTAGTATTGCATTTTTAATAAAACGCTTTTCTACAGTGTTGTTTTTTAGAATTCAAAACACAGTCGCCTATTGCAATGTACAAAAAATACAAGTGTGTTTTGGCCCCATATCCGATGATTGCATAAGCCATAAAGTCTGGTAGTTCAGACGTTACCCACTCGACACTCGACAGATAACATTCATGCTAAGCTGCGATAATTGTCCCTTGTGTTGGTTCAAGGACGTTTTATATTTCCTGACGAGAATTCATTTCCTATATTTATATTTACATTCTTCTGATTGGCGAAATGTTTCAAACTCGCGTTCTGATTGGTGAATGGAGTTAAACTTTCCACGTGGAGTCAAACCCTCCCACGTGGTCATTTCCTTCCATTCTCGTCTCATGTGTTGCATTACTTCTGGTATTTAGTCACAAAAACATCCACTTATCTCGACCGAGTGATGTTGTGGTGGCTATAGCGTTCGAACGCCAGACTTTACATACAATTAGATTCATTCGATGTACTTGACTTCAAAGTACCAACACTAATGTCACGACAGCGTATAACATTGGCGCCCGGAGAGGTGGGGGGGGGGGGGGGGGGGAGAAAGGGGCGGCATTCGCCCCTTGTTGTGCTATCACTTGTTTGTGCTAAATAATTAATAGTTTTTCGTAGGAATAGGGTGCAACCAGCTTCGTTTACCTGATAGTGATATGCTCCTCTTCAGGTGACTAACTAGGTATGTTAGGGATAGTTGGAAAGGAATGTCCGAGGGCTGTTAGTAGGTTAGTAGGACTCAATCCCAGCATTTGCTTTCACGACTGAGGAAAATCTCCGAAAAAACCTTCAGTCAGGATTGCCGGTGGCCGGTAGAGTGTGTATGTATGTAGATTAATTAAATGTTCATACCCCCCCACCCCCCACCTCCCCCACCCCCTGGTAAAAATTATGTGGACTGTTCACAACGGATGTGTTTCGGTACAAGTCTGTGTATTGGAATTACAACATAAGAGATGTGGTTTTATTATGACAGGAATTTGTCAAAAAAAAAAAATGCCTCGACAATTTCCTGGAAGGGAGAAACCAGTGGCGTAACTCAAAATGACGGGGCCGGGGGCCCGTATGCAAGCTGGATTTTGGGCCCCATTTTTTAAGGGTTGAAAACTAAACATGTAGTAGTACAACAATAATTAGTTCTGGCGTGTCACCTTTGTCTTTTAGTTGTGTATTTTTTGCTATTCTGAATCTGAGAAATCTGTGAATACGTTCTTATACAAACATTTATTACAAATCGGTGGTTGTCGAGGGGGCCCCTAGGTCGCGGGGCTCATAAGCACCGCATACCTTCCACTATAGGAAGTTACGCCACTGGAGAAACGTTTACATACATTGTTTTAAGGTGGTTACACCATTAAATACCTCTCAACAGGTGTGTTGCAGTATTAGGTAACGCAGCTGCTCTAAATTGCATCTCTTTGGAATGATGGTTTTCTTTGAGCAGGTGAGATGGGGTGGGCATGGTTCAAACAGAAATGTACAAACCGCACTCAGATAACCAGTGCTTTATCTGCTCTAACTAACGTTAGCAATCTGCTCTAACATTAGTTACCGTTACCGTTGGTTAGTTAGAGCAGATTGGAGGATTCGAAAGCTTGCGTAACAGCTTCGTTCTTCTCAACTGCTCAGCAGTCCAGGTTGGTTAATGGAGGAACCTATAAATAACTGTTCAAAATTACGCCATCCTTTTGGATGGAACGTAAAGCCGATGGTCCCTTTTGTACTTTTTGACAGGAGTAGGCTACGTGCTGGTACCAGGCTTTCCCTCCTCCCTTCCTCATTATCATTCATCAATCATCAGGGTAAATAAATAGCGCACTGTGCACTTCACTGGCCTTTAATGTCAATAAAATAAAATCAATATTAGGTTCATAGATATTAACCATCTTTCAATAACATAGGACAAGTATATTACGGCAATTTGTTTTGTTGAGACAATTTTAATTCGCAATATCACATGAATTAACATGAAGTGTGTAAGCGTGTGCGTATGCGTGTGCGTGTGAGGGCGTCCTCTCGATTAGCCTCGTCAATATGAGTCGTTGAGCGTGGACCATGATGTGTGTGTGCGTGTGACTGGACTGGTTGCCATCGTCCCGATTACCCTCGCCTCGTCGCTGCGTTACTGCGAGTGTGTGTATGAGGCAAACTGCGCACGGTAACGTTCAGTGGACAGTCTTACCTGGGATCGACAATACTTGAAACCTGTTGTTTCTTTCTAGTCGGCGTGGGAAGGTGGCTAGAAGAATGTCGGCCGGCACTGCTGCAAGCTGGCAACGTCGCCATACGACTCGGCACAAGGTATTTTAGTGCTGGCGTGTGGCAACAGCGGAGCGGAGTGAAGGAGGACTTGTTTCTGAGTCAGGATTTCTCTCTGTAGAAGGCTGTGAACTGGCTGAAGGGAAACCGTCGAGTATAGCTCGTTCCGTAGATCCAACGACATTCCGCTACTTGGAGCGATCTGAGAAGGAGAATAACAAAAACATGATAGTGGTATTAATAATTTAATATTATCATTGTTCAATACTTTTATCACCCAGCTGTATTTGACAAATACGACGTTCATTTGTTACTATTGACAATTTATTTTGTTCAGATTATCTTATTTTTAAATGTGCTAATTAAAACAACCAACATCACTGTCAGTTTTATAATATTTTAATCGTGCCGTAATAATAAACACGTATAATAAATTGTCAAAAGAGAACTGAAATCTTTTGACTATGCATTCTTGTGGATTTGCATTACATGAGTGACAAGTCTAATATCAATCACAATATGTTCTTCGGTCAACAATAAAGTTGCAAATATGCCTGTTGTATTGCTGCATTGCATATGTTTGTACTTTCTGTATAGATTCACCGACACGATGACGAGAGGGGGGGGGGGGTATCGAAGACCTTTGCTTCTGCCAACAAGGATTGTTTCAAACAAAGTCTCAACTGAAGATAGGCTTGTATATTATTATGTTTTATTTTTGTTCACAATGTAAATCACCACCTTTTGAAACCTATGCATTCACAACATAAGATGAAGATATAAGTCATTATTGAGGTTATATGTGCAGTTCTTTCCGGCGTAGGTCTACGCTTTATAGGTACAGTTCTTTTCAGCCGACTTCCAATTTTTTTAGTACCATTATCACATTTGTTCAATAAGAAGAGCAAATCTCCAGTCAGTTGAGATAATTGAGATCGATTACTATATTACACTTGAAATCTGCAACGCATTGCTTTCATATTGTGTAACTATTTAATTTTGTATCTTTTATAATAATCTTCCTCCGACGACTTTGTCTGAGAAAATATTGCACATTTTTATATAGTATAAATAAATACACATTTACAAATATAATTATACAATACAAATACACATATATGCAATACAATATAATACAATACAAATACACACTAATACACATTTTAGTATAGTATACACATTTGTCTTATATACATAAGACAGCAAATAAGTGCATACACAAATAAAAAACATTTCATTTCATCATAAGACATACTGAAATAAAGTTATGGATCTAAACATGATTAAAACTCATCACATCTAATCAAATCTAGCAGCAAATGTTTTTACGTGCGGAGGGGGGGGGGGGGGGGGGGGGCTTGAACCATGTTCTATTGGTACTACTCCAAATCCGCCGCTGGGTCCCAATCCGCATATTGTACAATTGTGAGTTCGCATTCGCATCCCACATAACGGTATGTTCGAGTCTACCGTACGTCATCCCCATCAACCAACCAGCGACCAGCGTTACTGTGTGTGTTGAGTTGAACAACAACAAGAAGAAACAACCCCGACACGAAATTAATTAATGCTCAGTGGTGTCCAAAGTGCATCGACCGCCGGTGGCCAGGTGTGGCGTGTGGTGTGGCCAGAGTAACGCTTCTGTACAGCCCGCGGGAGGGAAGCGAAATTGTGTGTAATCACAGTCCACAACAGCTAATTACATACTAGAAAACAAGCTGGGACTGTAACGTTGTCCACTCTATAGTCTATATGTGTTTGTACCCCGGTCTTTCAACCTCACTACAAATTTGTTTTGAAAGTAAAATAAGTAGGTGTTTCGGTAATTAAACCATTGGCTTCCCAACCGCAGTCAAAACTACATATTATTCTAAAATGTAATTTGTGAAACTTGTATATAATTATAAATGTAGCCTATCGATCGTATATGAACGGGTTATAACTGTTCAAAATTGGTATTTGCGTCTACATAAATTGATCTCGCTAGTGCTGGATTCTTAGATTTTGATAAAAAACGGTTGTTTTCACTATTATATATTAATTTTGCTATGTTGAGAATCCTCATCACATTACTCACTAAGCATTCAATGTATTATTTAACCAAATCTATGTAATGGTATGCCTGAAAGACACCCCAAATAAATAAAAAATCTCTTAGAATAACTAAATTGCAATGGAGGACTGTTACACAATAATTTTAGTCTCCCCGTAGGCCTAACTTGTAATGTTGTATTTTTTATTTTTGGATAAGGAAACAACTATTAGTCTAAATCTATTAAATTTTACACGTAGAATACAACAATTTCTCCTTATGCTGTTTTTTTTCTCCTCTCTCCTCATTTTCCTTCCTTCTCTCCGTGTATTTTTTTTTGGCACGGGGAACCCCATAATCCCCCCCCCCCCCTCTTGGATACGCCACTGTCATATACCATCCTTTGTTATTCATTCATGAGCTCATAACAAGAACATCCCCCAACCCCGAAGATAATCAACAACGTTATACTTATATACGATACAAAAATAACACCTACAACGATGACAGCGACAACAATAACCAAAACAACAAAAATTAACCAAAATCAGGTGGTATGAAAGTGTAAGGGATGTTAATTAAGTGCGTTATCACGTGCCATGGTGGGCAGACACACTGCTCGGAAACCTAGTTTGATCAAAATGTAATAAAGCGTACATTGTTGGTGCCAACAAACTACGTATAATATGTATTGTAAAAAATAAATATGTTGTGCCATCCATTGTATTGCTCCAACCATCTGATCGCCTGTCAGTGTCAGTGGCAGTTTTTAGTTTTCTGTGTACATATATAAAGAATGGTATCGCATTTCCAAATACTTTCTTTTGGTATTTAGTGACACTTCAAATTGTACCCCAATGCCTGAGGACATTACAATAACAGGAAGGATCAGCAAGCACGAATTTATGTCATAGCTGCCGAATTTTAATTAATAGTAAATATGGCTGTTCAAGGCCGGTCCCTTCTCGTGGTGACCGGTGTCCACAAAGAGTGCTCTTGTGCATATCTTTAATCATCACTTTGTTAATTTTTTTTAGTATTGTCCACTTTCTCAACTTATCCGTCTGTGGATATCTATTCTCTTGCGTAAAGCCACGTCCGTACTGCTTAGCTGCAACAAGCTGCGCAGGACGCGAGCGTTTGTGAACAAAATATTTGCGCGCGCTGGACGTCTACATCGCTGCAACATTTTGAGCGTTTGTCAAGGTTCCAGCAAAAACGCGTACACATCATGGACCCCATTCTACAAAAAGACTAAAGTAAACAAGACATTTTGGTCCGAACACAATCTACTTCATAGCCGAACTTGTCTGCAATTTCCTCCCATGCATCGTATACTTATAATAAATATGCTCGTCCCTTGAGGGTTCCCAAAGGTCCCTCTATTCGTCTTCCACGGACTGCAAAGAAGAGACGGGTGCCGGGATCCGTCCCTGAGCCCTGGATGGTTCAGCCCTAGATTAAGACGGCCCACCCTCGCTCCTACAATCCGTTGTCTGTGCTCCTACTGAGCACTCACTCAGATTCCTTCCCGCGTTTTCGCACTTGTCATCGGACATCCACTGTAGCAGGTTCTACCCTCATTCATTCTCACACAGTTTTACTATTATCATTCCAGCTCTCGGGCTTACGTGTTTTTATTCTGTATTCCTTAATTTGCTCTAAAGGGCCTCTTCCGGGAGAACGTTCCATCAAAGTTCAAAGCTGAACTATAGTGCACTCTAGTAAGTATGTACCTACTTAAAATGTTTCATGCGGTATTCTGCGCTATGGGTTGAGTCCCAAATAAATAGAAGGCATTTCCCTGTAGAAATCAATTAATTTGTTTACATTTCAACGAGTCCAGACCAGTCCTTGCAGCACGCGCACGAACAGAAGACTGCGCAGAAAGCATCCACGCCAAAACGCGCCAAACCTGCGAACTTCTTTGATGTACCGAATCGGTGCGGAAAAAGGTTTGCGCGTGCGCGGTTTTCCGTCCACACACTGACTTTATCCTCGCGAGAATTCTGCGCAGTTTGTTGCTGCGGTCTGGACGCGGCTTAGACGTAAGAGCAATAATTAGAGGTGAATTGTAATACAAAAATTGAAAGAGTCGCAATAAGACGTTATCGTATCCTGATTGGCCAACGACCTCACGCTACGCGTTAGCGTAAGGACTTGTGAAGTGAACCCACTATTCCAACATTTTTAAAAGTCCCGGTTACAATTCTAACTCAGCCACTGATATTTATTACACTAATTAACTGTGAACAATGAGAAAATTAATCTATTACATTATTCTTTGGTCGAATGAAGTGTTCTCAATAACGTACACGAATACGATGAATATGATACAATAACATAATTGAAATTATGTTTTCCATCAGCTCTTTATGTTTGTAGTACTGAGTGCAGATGGATAATATATTCCTTCTAAAAAAATAGAAATACTCTTTTTTACATTCTCAAGAATATGTTTTGCTCGGCCGTGCTCCGTTGTGAATAGATGGAATGAGCACGTGCTCAGTGCGTATCGTGATTATACTTGGCTGTGGACTATGTTTCGGGGAACGAACTTTACATCGACAGTCATTATGTGATTGTTGTGAGTCATGGGGAGGGTGCAGTGCGGGGCTCGTTGGTTATGAGGGGCGGCGGCGGGGAAGGAGGGCGGCGGGAGGGGAGGGGGCTTTCATCCCTACCCTACGACGCTTCCATCATTCAATTGTCCCGTCATTCTTCGCCTCACGCCGTACACGCTGCTCTCGAGGTACTGCAGCTGTCGTTGCGTTGCGTATCAAGCACCGCACATAACCTCACTTTTATCTGCGTTTATGTCTATCTATCCTACATCGCGATCTCTGACGTACCAATTAGAAGGCTGTTGCTGTTGCAACCATCATGAATAGCACAAGACTGAATTCCAAAAATAGCCATGTGGCCGTGTTTTATTTCGGACAAACATTGAATAATGCACCAATCAAAGAAGGATACAACAATGGAGTTGTACGCCTGTGATGTCACAGCCCCGTCAATTAAGTCTTGTGCTATTGGGACGCTCTTCATATTAATAGTCCAAGAAACTATTTGACACAAAACTAATCGATTTATTTTTATAGGAGTTTGATTCTTATATGATGATTGATGACGTACATATTCCCCAAACAACTGTATCGGTGTACTACCACCCGAATATTTCAAATTTTAAAAGTTATAATGATAAATATTAGCGCTATTTCAAAAGGTTTTCCAAACATGTATTTACAAAAATAGTTATAAAATTATAATATATTATAATATTAAAAATACAATGGCCCTACTTACTTAAAAAGCTGTCAAAAATAAATGGTGAATCCAGAAATAAACCATATACCGATACCAAACACGATAGCCCTATTAAAAATGACTTCTTAAATGGTACGGGGCCCTTCACTGCATTGGGGGTCTACACTTCTAAAATTCCAACGTACGACAGAGAGACAGACAACTGTAAAGTTGTGATGGTATGATTTATAAATGGTATGATTTATTGCTATGCTAGGAAAACGCTCTGTTTGACGCGTTGATAAGCGAGCGCGTCCATATCTACGGACTTTGTGGCGAAAAGTTCTCAAAGCTAATAAAAACAACAATTCACACCAATTCAAGAATGCGCATTGCAAAATTTTCCCTTATTTCTATAGCTATTATACTTCCCGACATTGTTGTATGCAGTGCAATGTGCGTTGCTAAGAATTTTCGTCGTCATGTTTTCAACACGGTCCGCCACCGTTACTAACAGTTATTGACAGCAATAGCAATGTGATTTCTGCCTCAAATACGTATCAGATCGCGTTTTACATTAGTATATTCGTAACCGGACAAAAATTTACTATAAGATAGCCACCTCACATTTTGCTGTTACTGTGTTCCAGAAAAATATTTTCGAGTAACTTTTGTGTAACTTTGCCAATATTTATCAGATCACCATAAAGTGAAGATATTCGTGACCGGAAAAATCTGTAAAAAAAATATGGCTATCTCACATTTTGCTGCCATTTTGTTTCAGAAAAATATTTTGCAGTAACTATGGTGTAACTTGTAACTTTTCGAACGATTTTGCCTCAAAACTATACACCTTCAATCCACATCAAGGCTTGTGAATGGTCCAAATTTCAAGTTGATCGGATTTTCCGTTCGACCGCTATCGACAGACATGAAAAAAAAAAAAAAAAAACAGAACGAAGTGCCATAAGAGTCTAGTGGAGACGTTCGCTTCGCTCGCTTGATAATTGTTTTATTACATTCTATTTTCCATAAGAAGAACAAAGTCCATAGCAACCATAAACAAATCATATACTTAACCCGACTCTGCATTCCACCTTAGTCAAAGAAACCTAAATGGTAAGGAAAACATATTCATGGTTCTTGTGTATAGGACCTACGCCGTTATATTAATGATGGAGCTTTAATTGTTGAGGGTAGGATTACCAAACGTTTTGCTGGATGGACTAAATAAGAATTGAAACGTGTTTGAGGTGAGATAAGGTAGTATGACCTTATGATATTTGATAGGGATAGGAAGAAAAATCGATTGTGTTCCATCACTAAACTGTCTTAGTCTACCACTTGAAGTTGAACTGATTGGTACACGTTTTTATTATCAAATTTGTACAGTAAAATAATGAGTGTACTTTATGTATGAGATACATTCCTTAGCTACCACTGGATTCGTGGAAATGCAATCCTCCTGTTGTAGATCCCTCAGCTGCTCTGGATGATAATAATGATTTACTGAGTTACTCCTGAATTAATTGCAAAGTTGACAGACCGCTGCATTAATATCAGCATTGCATCCTGCCACTTCAATTAATATCTGCTTGTGTTTAGTACTGTGCATTTCAGTTATGAAAACAAATTTTCAATGGAGAACACAAGACATATAGAGAGATATTAAATAATAGTGCGCATCACAAGTTCTAAATATAGATATCTTTTGCACCCTGGTCCCACAGGGATCAGGGTCAGTAGAGAACCTCCCCCCCCCCCCCCCCCCCCACCCCTCACTGCCCTTTATGGTTTTTGTTAAGTAGTAACAACAAGCCATACAAATCATTCTTTATGAACATTTAATTAATCTAAAGCCATTACTGGCCAACTGACTGGTTGGCCACTTGGCCAAATGTGAGTTTGGCACCCAGTAAATGTTGATGATTTTGTGACTTTACAGACAAACCAATAGTTACATCACAAATGTGATTTCATATCAATATTTTTTAATTTCGATATTGCCGGAATTTAAAAGTTTGATTTTGGAGTAATTCCCCAAATTTAAATACATAGTCCTTTGCATAACGAGAATGACGGTATAAAATTTGGGTCAAAGGATGACATATATCAAAAGAAAGCTTGAGACGAGTACTTTTCAAAAAACCATGATATACCGCTGGCAAATCCAGCTTTCTATGTCAAAACTAGGGTCAAAGGTCAAATTTGAAATTTTTTTAATAATTTTTAATTAAATAATGAAAAATGTTTGCAAGTTGAATCATACACTTTTAGTAAGGTAAATGTATTATGTTTCTTAAAAAAAAATTAAATTAACCATTTAGCCTTTTTTGACCTTAATTGAGGTCAATTTCCTCAAAATGGGTAATTTTTTAAATTTTCTTCGATTTATTGGCCAATATTCATTATATCAACGTACTGACTCATAAATACGTTAAAATGAATAGTTCTTATTGTTATCACATTGTTTTCACGGTATTCATTCAAAATGGCGGTCAAAGGTCAATAGGTAAGTATCGTCAAACTAGGTCTAGTAACTAAAATATTACTTGTGGGTACTGTAAAGACGCAGAATTTTAACTGCAATTACAATAACGAATAACAATAAAATGTTTTAATCGTAAGAGAATGTAATTATCATATAACTTATAAACTACTTAAGATTGTTACTGAATTTCTAATTAATGTTCTCAGACATCAGGGTATTCTTGAATGGGGTTGTGCAACTGCAACAGAATACATTTTTTAGAAAAGGACATGACCATGCTCAGATACGTGATATGATAGTATGATATGATATCTGTCCTAGCAGTCACTGTCTAGTCGTCAAATTAATCAGAATTGAAGTCACAATCACTCAAAATTGAAGTCGTCAGATTAATCACCTTCTGATACACTGGAATTCTCATGCTGGGTACCGATATTTGGACAGTCCTTCAGCTTACACGCGTGGGTACACTTCAGCTGATTGGCCAAACACTCATAGGTCGGCATCTTGCAAACACGGCAACAGTTACAGGCTAGGAGATCCATAACGGTCAAAGGTACTGGAGTTCCAATCATCCACTCGTTGCTCAGATCTCCTTCTTCAACGAACTCGCTAGTTTTTGCACATCTTCGAAGTGTGTTTGATTTTTGGTAGTCAAGCGTCAACCAGCTGCCCTACGAGCTTTTTAAAAGTAAATGTGATGATATTAAGTCTAATCAGCTACCACCTGGAAAGATTACCTACTGCTTCAAATCCTGCGGCTGCGAGCTAACTACCAAACAGCGGTCTGGATACGTTGTTTGGACGCCAACCCTGATGTTCCTGATCCGCGTGGCTATGGATGGGAAACCACGGCAGAAGGAGATCTGAGCAACGAGTGGATGATTGGAACTCCAGTACCTTTGACCGGTATGGATCTCCTAGCCTGTAACTGTTGCCGTGTTTGCAAGATGCCGACATGTGAGTGTTTGGCCAATCAATAAAAGCGCTTGTAAGCTGAAGGATTGTACAAATACCAGTACCAGTACCAGTAGCCAGCATGAGAATTCCAGTGAGTCAGAAGGTGATTAATCTGACAACTTGGACAGTGACTGCTAAGATAGATATAACATAATACTAGTATCATATTGCGTATCTCAGCATGGTCATGCTCTTTTCTAAAAATGTATTTTGTTGCAGTTGCACACCCATTCAAGAATACCTTGATGTTTGAGGACATAAATTAGAAATTCAGTAACAATCTTAAGTAGTTTATAAGTTATATGATAATTACATTCTATAACGATTAAAACATGATATTATTATTCGTTATTGTAATTGCAGTTAAAATTCTGCGTCTTTAGAGTACCCACAAGTAATATTTTAGTTACTAGACCTAGTTTGACGATACTTGCCTATTGACCTTTGACCGCCATTTTGAATGAATACCGTGAAAACAATGTGATAACAATAAGAACTATTCATTTTAACGTATTTATTAGTAAGTACGTTGATTTAATGAATATTGGCCATTAAATCGAAGAAAATTTTAGAAATTACCCATCTTGAGGAAATTGACCCCAATCAAGGTCAAAAAAGGTAAGAAGGTAATTTAATTTTTTTTTAATAAACTTTATACATTTATCTTACTAAAAAAGTATTTTTAAACTTGCAAGCATTTTTCGTTTTTTAATAAAAAATTATTTAAAAAATTACAAATGTGACCTTTGACCCTAGTTTTGACATAGAAAGCTGGATTTGCCAGAGGTATATCATGGTGTTTTGAAAAGTACTCGTCTCAAGCTTTCATTTGATATATGTCATCCTTTGACCCAAATTTTATACCGACCAGGCCTTTTTCGAGCGTTATGCAAAGGACTATAGCTAGCTGTCTAGCACTTCACAATCTGATTTAAATCCACCGTTTTATCCGCGATGGTAATAAACAAGTATTTTGAATGCCACAGAACATGTGTGTGAGATGTGTGCTGCCTGACGTCTATGGTACAGCTGTAAACAACAAATATGGAACAACACTTATGTACCCGCGCGCTTCGCAGTTATCCGCGTACTGTAACCGAACTAGGGTCCCAATAACATAACATACATATATTTGTGTGACAGAAACTTTCCAATGTCCGGCAGATCGAAGTAAGTTGCCATGAATTTCTTGTTATCTTATTGGAGATGTTTTACGATGGGACCCATCTCGAAAATTACCCAGTTTGATTATTTTTCCCGGGGTCAAAGTGGACCTATTTTTTTTATTCTAAATTATACTAATTTTTTATAGGTAGTTTTTTTTATTAGCAAGTAAATACTCTTTTGAAATTCGTCAGACGTTTCATGTAACAGAGAAAATATCGCTTCAAAAGATCACTTGCCTACGTAGATCCTAAAGAGATTCATCGTTGCCAGAAGGTTTACGCGAAGTTCGCCATTTATGCCAAATAGTGTGAGGTAAGTAAAAACAATGTTATTGATTGGCTGCTAAGCAATAATGGTCACTTTATGAATGAATGATTTATTAATGAAGTCCAAGAAGCTGTTATCAGGACTGCAAAACGTAGCAGGTGGTCAGACATATCAGATTACACACCATGGTAGGAAGTATCGATATCAGTTCCAGGAAGCCGATATCAGGGCTGCAGAACGTAGCAGGTGGCTATCAGGTTAAGGAGATTACACACCATGGTAGGAGAAAATCGATATCAGTTTAGTTTATTAATGAGGCGTCTAGCGGTCCAGGAAGCCGGTATCAGGGCTGCAGAACTAGTAGGTGGTCGAACACATCAAGTCAAGGAGATTACACACGATGGTAGGAGAGTATCGATAACAGTTTATTAATGAGACGTCTAGCCGTCCAGGAAGCCGGTATCAGGACTACAGAACTAGCAGTTGGTCAGACACATCAAGTCAAGGAGATAACACACAATGGCAGGAGAGTATCGATATCAGTTTATTAATGAGACGTCTAGCCGTCCAGGAAGCCGGTGTCAGGACTACAGAACTAGCAGGTGGTCAGACACATCAAGTCAAGGAGATTACACACGACGTATAGGAGAGTATCGATATCAGTTTATTAATGAAACGTCGAGTGGTCCAGGAAGCCGGTATCAGGGCTGCAGAACTAGAAGGTGGTCGGACACATCACGTCAAGGAGATTACACACGATGGTAGGAAAGTATCGATATCAGCTAATTAATGAGACGTCGAGTGGTCTAGGAAGCTGTTATCAGGACTGCAGAACTAGCAGGTGGTTATACAGATATCAAGTCAAGGAGATTACACACTACGTATAGGAGATTAATCGATATCAGTTTATTAATGAGAAGTCGAGCGAAGGTTCAGGAAGCTGTTATCAGGGTTGCAGAACTAGCAGGTTGTTATACAGACATCAAGTCAGGGAGATTACACACTATGTATAGGAGAGTATCGATATCAGTTTATTAATGAGACGTCTAGAGGCCCAGGAAGCCGGTATCAGGGCTGCAGAACTAGTAGGTGGTCGGACACATCACGTCAAGGAGATTACACACGATGGTAGGAAAGTATCGATATCAGCTAATTAATGAGACGTCGAGTGGTCTAGGAAGCTGTTATCAGGACTGCAGAACTAGCAGGTGGTTATACAGATATCAAGTCAAGGAGATTACACACTACGTATAGGAGATTAATCGATATCAGTTTATTAATGAGAAGTCGAGCGAAGGTTCAGGAAGCTGTTATCAGGACTGCAGAACTAGCAGGTGGTCGGACACATCAAGTCAAGGAGATTACACACGATGATAGGAGAGTATCGATATCAGTTTGTTAATAAGACGTCTAGCGGTCCAGGAAGCAGGTATCAGGGCTGCAGAACTAGTAGGTGGTCGGACACATCAAGTCTAGGAGATTACACACGAGGTAGGAGAGTATCGATATCAGTTTATTAATGAGATGGCGGGTCCCGATCAAACCACACGATGGAGGGGAATCGCGCTCAATTAAGCCATCAACGAAACTAGAAAGCAATAGGTCATTCATTACCTGGCCAGCCAGCACACTGCGAGGCTTGTGAATACGTAATTAATTGAGAATTCTCCCGTACCTGCCTCGCTGGAATCAACCTGTTTACATCGATCTGCGACATGACAGATCGAGTAATTGCCAAGCGGGGTTCCATTCCTGGTGAAGCAGTGGCGGCCCAGGGGCAGGGGACCAGTGGCGCAACTGGGATTCTACTTGGGAGGGAAACTCTCTGAACGAAGAATGGTTATATTTTAATTCGTCATGTGTTATCACTTGTTTCAGTTGTGAAAATTAGTAATAAGATACACGTGTTTTACCATTTTCTGAAAATCCAATTAAGGGGTGCAAAGAGGATGAGGGGGCGGGGAATTGTTTAATTAGGAAACATATACATATTGAAAACGGAAGTATACTTAGATTCGTCTTTAAAAATAAAGAAATCTGGGCGATAACATTGTCGGAAAATCAATCTGGGGGGGCGGGCGTGTTATGAAGAGACCCATATCTAAAACACGGAATATATTACAGATATGATAATTTGTATGTAGATTCTTCTTTACAAATAAAGAAATACGTACGTGTGTTTTATCATTTTGTGTAGCACATTTGTACAAAATCCCGAAACACATGCGAGGCGAAGTCGCGGCGGATAATATCAGCTAGTAATAAATAAATTACAACAGATCAGTACTCCCCCCCCCCCCCTTACAGTATCCCCCCAATAATCTAACTGAAGAACGGGATAATCTCGCCACTTCCTGTTTTCAATAAATTGTTATTGTTTTCGATGTGTATTGTATTTCTTTTTACTTGTGTTGTAATCAGAATGTAGTGTACAATAAATCTGCATTGAGAATATCCAAGAAGTCGTCCCCAAGGTGTGCGGCTAATAGATTACATTACACAGTGTAGTGTGTACTAACAAGAGTCCCGTCAAGTTTGTGCAGCCAATTAACACTGAGTCTGTCTATGCAGATGTCGGGAGACTGAGACGACAGAACTGAGTGTGTGAAACAATCCCATTAACATTGATTGGATTGTAACATTACATTCCCCGGCCTGGCTTGATGTCTTCTCCGCTCCATTCAAGCCGGTGTGTTGTTAGCTGACACGGGCTGCATGATCGGAGCGCTTTTATTGGCGGCAAGTGACATTCACGATCTGCATAACGGTACTCGCAGGCGTCATAAGAAGTACATACATGACAAGCAGGATTTGCATGTGAGCCCACTAAAAATACATGATTGTATACAGAACAGGTAGCCCCTGGAGGCAATGTAATATGTAAATTATAGTTCCAGGAATTGACCCAATTTTTTAATTATTTATAATTGACGAAAATAAAGGTCGTTAGATTTTCAGTGTCAATCGAATTTAGGTAACTATGTGGGTTATTAACTACGAACAACTTTTCAGAAAATAAGAGTTTTTTCGTGTAATTTTGGAGGATATGTCGAATCCAGGGGCGAATGCTGGGATTTAGTCCTATACTAACAGCCCTCGGACATTCATTCCCAACTACCCAAACACGCTACGGTGCCTATGCCGAAAGAGGGGCACATCAGCTAAAGCTGGTGTGCGGGGTGCACCCTATAACAGGCACTTCGAACAAAGTTAATTATATTGAGAAATTTGGCAAAATTTAATGAAACTGTTAAATGCGAAGAAATCGTTGTAACTTACAAGATAAATGAGCCTGTTCTATATCCCCAACGCCACAAGTAAGACGTACATTGATATTTTAAAATTACATTGTACTACCATCTCGATTGGCCTCGTTGCATCAATAGTAGCTAAAGAGTTAACGAACGTTGAGACGAAGTGAATGCCTGTGTTCTATTTATAACTGTGGTCCCAATGAATGACCACATGCAATACGGAAGCCGTCTTGGCTGGGAAAGTGAAAGTGGCGTCTGAGAGGAACGAATCACCTGTTGATTGTTGAATGGCTCCAAAGTGGATCTGGTCACGTCAGCCCACACTACTTGACGATGGAAAGGGTGGACGGTGATCTTATATGGACCATTGAAATACTCCTCAATCTATTCGCATTGCGTTTGCCACTGGACTTGAAGTACGGCTACGTGTAGACAGTAAACTGTAAGTAGACTCTATAGAGGACTCAAAACTAACATAGATAGCGCTGCTAAGCAACCTCCTTTCGGCGCCATTGATGAATAATAATGAAACAACAATGAAAACTGACAGCTAGACCACTCCTAATAGAAGTTTATTTTTTTGCCACCAGAATGCGTCTAGTCTATTTTGAGTGCTCTATACAACAATAAGAAACCAGTATTCAATTAAAAGCAGTTGTTTTGGTGGCAAGCGTCATGACAATGAACCGAAAAATGAAACGCCGCCACTTATATGGATTGCACTCCAAAATGTACGTCTAAAATGATAAAAAAAACATACATAAAAGTGAGGTCCACCGCGTTTTACTGAAGAACAAGATACTGTCATTCGGTTCGATTCCCGCTTTTGTCAATCATGACCTCACTTCAATCAATGCGAAAGCTGGGATTGGGTCCTACAAAGCATCTCACAACACTAATAAAATAAAGGCATACCTTGTCCGAATTGTGCGTAGGAGGAATCAATTTGAACACTTGGAACACTTGGAACTTGAACAAATGGAACACTTCATCTGTATTTTTTATATTCAATCATTGGAGTGAATATAAAGTACAAATGAAGTGTTTAGATGGCGGCGTATAATGGGTGTTTGACTGCTTTAGACTAGATCAGTTTTCAAAAAATGTGTCTCCTTCTCGATTTTGGGGTACCGGGTTGTTAAAAGCTGCCAACAAGGTTATTCATACTCAAGAGAATACCTTGCATTCGAAAACCATTGTTGGCAGTTTTTTGTTTGAGTATTTCTACCCCAAACACCCCAAACACCCCCTAAAAATCAATTTTTACGGAATTATCTTTAATAATTCATAAGTCTGGAGAAAATTATACTAACATTTATTTTTAAAACTTTATTAGTAGAAACATGTACTGTTAAGAATTTGGCTATTTCAGATTTTCAATTTTCATCGAAACTGAATAAGAAAATGGCTCTATGACACAAAATATTCAGTTTTTGTTGAGCAGCAATGAAATGTTTCACCTTATTGCAAGTAAACGGTACATAATGGAGATATTATTTTTTCCCGAAAACATCATCGTCAATTCATAAATAGTGTACAATCATCATATTTAGTCTAAATAATTTAAGTATTGTGTAGTAATTGAAACAAGGTAGCAAAGTGTAATAATCCTAGGGGCAGCAGAGCGAAGCGGAGTCTTTACTTGAATGTACATCCGTGGGCTCCTTGATGAAGCAAGTATGGGAGTAGGCTCAATCGCTTCCTTTTAGCTTATAGAATAATAAATTTGATAGTGCCCGGCTCAAATGTTAGACATTCACGAGCTGTACGCAAAAAATAAAATGGCCGCCACTGCAAGTGTTTTTCCCATTTATCTCCATAATGCAAAGTTTTATGACAAAATTGAATAGCACAAGAATTATTTCTCTTAAAATTCTACACAAACATGATATTCACGTATGTTTGTAGAATTTAATACTCACGTAGAACCTTAATTTTGTGCATGTTAATCTGTACTCAAATGTACATATTTTGGCTCCAGTGGGCTTCTCAATGAATGAAGAATGAACTATGTGAGTGAGCTAAGTCTCTTCCTTTAAGTATATGTAATAATAATTTTGATAGTGCTTGGCTCAAATTTTAGGCATTCACGAGCTGTACGCAAAAAACAAAATGGTCGCCTTTGCAAGTGTTTTTCCCATTTATCTCCATAATGCAAAGTTTTATGACAAAATTGAATATGACAAGAATTATTTCTCTTGAAATTCTACACAAATATAATATTCACGTATTTTTATAGAACTTAATTGTTACGTAGGACTTCAATTTCTTGTATGTCAATCTGTACTCAAATGTACAAACTTTTGCTCCAGTGGGCTTCTCATTGAAGGAAGAGTGAACTATGTGGGTGGGCTAAACATTTTTTATTTATTTTGGTTTAACGACGTAATCGACAACGAAGATCATATGACGTCGGGTGTATTTGGAGGAAAGTTAGTGTCAAGAAGGACGTAGCAGTCCCTGGGCAGGTGGGTGGGCTCTATCTCTTCTTTTAAGCCTTTTGCCTGGGTATATTTCAAATATGCTTTATTTAATAATTTTATTCGAGTGTGACGAATCCAATGGTGGAAGACATTGATAACTAAATTCATCAATCTGGCTCTCAGGGGTAACCAAATTACCGAGATTGTTAAAAATTATTGCAAGCCGTGGTCTATTTTTTTAAGAAACGGAGTACTTATCAACATTTATTTTGTTTTTAAATTTTGTTCTGTAAACAGCCTTAATCTTACAAGTTAATAACAATTAACTTTATGGCTCTACCTAGAATGAATAACAAGGTACAGTTAATTAATAGACACAGTGCGTACGCGAAATTCTGACAATGTTTAACTTTGGGGCGTTGCGACGCCACAATCCCTTCCGATATTGACATATTCCATACCAAATAATGGAATAAGATATACATTGATTTCAAAAGTTAAAAACCATTAATCCAATTTCAAAAATATAGCTCTCAGGGGTAACCAAAGTCTTCATATTGTTAGAATTCTCGCTGTGGATGTCTATTTGTTTTACGAAACGGAGTATTTATCAATATTTCTTTTGTTTTTTATTTTGTTTATGTAAACAATCATAACCATACGAGTTAAGGGGAGGCAATGGTGAAAACCCTAACTTCTATACAGCTACTACGATTCAGCTGAAAATTTAGTATGTTATTTAAGGTGATACAAAAAAAATAAAAAAAAATTAAATTTTTTTTTTTTTATTGTAACCAACTATAAAATACAAAAAATATCCTTTTTTGGTGTGTTTTTTTCAAAAATCACAAAAACACAAAATGAAACGTTTTGACATTTTTTTTTTTATGATACTGCTCATTGACTATGGTTTGAGGAACGTCGGCATGGGCATAGCAGTGTCAGTCATATTGTGGCTTGTAGGAATTTTTAAAATTATATTTCAAAATATTTCTGATAAAATTTTGTATTTTTGTACTTATGTAGTTTTTTCTTCGTAGCTACCACACTTATTTACTTGGCCATGCCAGCGTTACTAGACTTACTAATAAAGAACATTCACAGAAAGTTTCATAAAGATTGGGTTAACGGTTTGTGAAATATGATTATATTAAATTCACAAACTGTGCTAAAAACACTATGGAAGTTAATCGCGTTTAAAGTTTGGGTAGTGTTTGAAGTACTATAGGAAACATAAAGAATGAGGCTGACGCAAGTGAGATATGTGTTACGGAATGCCATATCCGCGATAAAAAACTAAAATATAATACTATAAAGTATTAAAAAAAAAAAAAAAAAAAAAAATTGACTTTTTACACATTTTGCCTAATTTTCACCATTGCCTCTCCTTAATAATAGTGAATTTCATGACTAGAAGCAATAATAAGCTAGAGTTATTTAATTGACAGAAGTGCGTACGTGACATTTAGGCATTGTTTGGCTTTGGGGCGTTGCAACGCCACTAACCCTTCCGATATTGAAATGTTCCATACTTAATAATTTTTTCTAAAGAATGTATAGATTTCAACGGGTAAAGACAGATTGATCCAATTTCATAAATGTGGCTCTCAGGGGTAACCAAAGTCTTGAGATTGTTACAATTCTCGTTACGGAGGTCTATTTTTTATGAAACGGAGTACTTATCAATGTTTTTTATTGTTTATAATTTTTCTATCAACAAACTTAACATTTGAAAGTTAATAGTGGATGGATTCACCTGAAAGCAAGCACAAGCTAGAGTTATTGATTGGATACAATATCTGCATAAGTGAAATTCAGACATCGTCTGACTTTGAGGTGTCACACCGCCACTTTTCCTTCCGATATTGAAATGTGCTAAACCAAATAATTTATCTGAAAGTATGACTAACTTAATGGTGTATTGAATTTATAACGGAATTGGTAAGTTTGGCTCTCAGGGCTAACCAAACAAGTGCGATTGTTACAATTCTTGCTACCGTGGTCTATTTTATCCTGTAACTGACTATTACCAAATTTTGTTTGTATTTTTTGTTTTTTTCATAAACAAACTAAACATTACTAGTTACTACTAGTTAATTTCATGGCTCTATCTAGAATAAATACAAAGTTAGAGGCATTTATTTAGACAAATGTGCACATATGAAATTCAGACACCTGAATTTGAGGCGTCGCGACGCCATTTTCCCTTCCGATATTGAAAAAGTTCCATATTATACAATATTTTTGCGAGTATAGGTAATTTAACGGTGTACGACACGTTTATTTATGAGCCATTTTTACCCTCTGGTTCAAAGTCTAGTAGTTGCATAAATAATATGCACTTTTTTTCTTGTTGCATCCTCGTTTTACACCCCGATATTAACTTTATCCATTTTTTAAAATCATCAGTTGCATAAGTTAATCTTCGCTGAGTATAATAATAATTTGATTTAGTTTTTATTGTTAAAATAGTGGTTTGTGTGATTTTTTTCTTCTTGACGACAAAAACCAACCCTTAATACGATTTAAGGGCATACAAGTGAAAATGGCGATTGCCAACAATGTTATTCGGATTCAGCGTTTAAAAATCTATTAGGATCACTTTGTTGGCAGCTTTTAACACGAGGGGCCCCAAAGCTGAAAAATTATTAAAACTAGTCTAGTCTACTTGTCCATACATCGGCCCCGATTTCGTTTCCCCGAACAACAATGGGCAGCATTTTAATAGCAAATTTTTCTGGGGCATTTGGGGGTCAGCATTTTAGTTTGTGCGTGTACGGTACGACCCATGTACGACCTATAAAAGTGTTTCCTCGGTGGTTTCTACGTTCTAGCACAGGTTCTAGTAGTATATTTTATTTTAACTTCAAACAGAGAATATATCAAAATTAAAGTTGCAATTATTATCCATTCAGAAATATATTCCTCTGTTGACTATTGTAGTTCTGCACACGCACCCTCACCACCTGCTGGCTCTTTGTCGTACCGTGTAAACTGTAAAGCATCTCGAACATCGGGTTAATCTTACAGTATTTTGTTCACACACAAACAAATCTACTCTTCCAGATAATTGCATCTTGATACGATTAGATCTGTATTGTTGTTTGTTGGTCGTAGACAACCTGCGAGAGATCCCCCCCCCCCTCTTCTCCCACCTGTTCCCGTGTTCCACGTACGAAAAGTGCAACAAGTTGATATACGACAAAGGGGTCTGGGAGAAGGAGAAGGAAACCTGACACCGTTCAACTCGTATCTAATCTCTCTACTCACGGCATTACGAGGATCAAGTCAAGTGGCTCAGAAGCGCAACGCAAGCGCGTGCTGGTCCTCGTGTGAATGAATGAATGGCCACTGGGCAGCGATTACCATGTCAAATACTGACTTGAGGTCACTCGCAGAGAGATGAATTAGCTTATATCCTGGGTTCTTTGTACGTGATTCGTTGTTAATACCTCTGACGTCACGTCACGTATTGGTTGACGTAGGTCTTGAGTTGAGTTGACGTCGTGCCTTGTTTGCTTACGTGCAATGTTGTATTATTTTGGCAGTTGAAGCCCGGTGTACACACGGTAATAAGGTTTAAGGTATAAGGTTTAACAAGTTTAATCAAGCCAGTAGCATCATGGCGTTCACATAACGTCCTAAGTTGAAACTATTCCAACTTGTTAGCTCTTATCCATAAAATTCTTAGCCCAGCCAATGAGAGACAAGCTTTGTCGTGTCAGTTGTCAAATCCCATGTAGAATTGACTAAATAGTAAATAGTAGCTATAGTAGATATATATGTTCTCAAAAAAGGATGCAACATTGGTTGTAATCTCATAAGGCAATAATTATGTTTAGGAGGCCATAATATCTTGAGGGTCTAATTTTTTCTAAACGAAAAACTTGTTTTATACATTTTTTAAATCCCCTATCATTCCAATATTTTTATATTGAATTTCCATTTTATAGATATATGAACGATAAACTTTAAATTCTCACTATCTGTATGTTTAATTGTCGATGTATTTTATTGTGGTATTGTGATATAATTTTGTATACGAATATACTAATACTGTAGCTAAACAAATAAAGGTACTTGAGTTTGACACCTACTTGAGAACACTTTTAATTAGTATATAGTAACAGCCTGCAGCCTAGGAGAAATATATTTAGTTATTTCAATATGAACATATTTAATTTTTATTTTCAGCTAAACTAAAGAGAAGACACCCCGTGGTTGGAATCTGGAAGTGAACGCGATCATGATTTCCTCTCCCTTTCAGATTTTACTCTTTGTTAGGAACCATTGTTGCAATACTTCAAAATAAACACCCAACTAACTTGTAACCCAGGCGATTCACTTTGTCGTCACAAATAACTCTCAACATGCGTTAGTCAGGCGTTGTCATCGTTTTAGTTGTTGTTGTTGTTGTTGTACGCTCTGTTAGGCGTGTTTACATTGCATGAATCATTTAATCATGTTCATTATGTTAATTGTAACTGACTCGTTAATTAATTAGATGTTAACACTTCTGATCTCCGCAGGCAGGCATGCAACAATCACTGTAATTAAGCCATAGGTTACATACTTGTAATTTGTAGCTACTGGAATAAAACGGGTTATTTTTGCCTGAAAGCGTTTGACAGCTGTGTTCATAATTGATGAATGTGTTATATTATAATGTAATTGCTTTGCGTGCGTGACTCTCAAGTTGTATCTCAGTCGTATGAATATACGACAGTTTGTATAGAGGGCTTTTAGTCATGGAATATTATGTTAATTGCCGTGTAAAGTATGAAGCTACGTCACACATGCTATTGTTGAAACATGCGACACGATTCTGTTTATTTAATACCTTTTGATTAATTTTTTAGTTATTACTTTTACTTATAGAGTTGTTTGGGTAATCTTGATTTCCCTTTTGAAATATATTTATTTCTCGAGCTCTCCTTTAAAATATGTGGGAAATACTATAAACTTACAGAGACAGACAGCGAGACTGGCCATTCATATTGTACCGATACAGTGACTATATTTGGGCTTAACTTATCTGATCACATTTTGATATCGGTACTAATCGAGATGATAAACTTATCGGTGTTTTATATTTTGACGTAACAGTAACAACCTTCTCTAAACCAGGATTCGAACTTGCAACGCATATAAACACTACGACCACTAGGCTCCTGACATGAGCTACTGTACGGAATAAACGTAGAACTAAATATACTGCTGTAAAGGGGAACGAGCTTTATAAACTAATCCATTGACTGAACACATGATAACGAAAAGAGATGACTAAATATCACGTAAAATGCCTACCTTTAAAACATACATTTTCATTCAGTACTGCACGTGACGAACAAGCGATTATACTACAATAAAGCCGCGAGGGAGCAACGGAAGAACCTATTACTGCATCCAGTGTTGTAAAAGTTACTTTTAGAAAGTAATTCAGTTACAGTTACAGTTACTTGCTTGGGAAAGTAATTCAGTTACAGTTACAGTTACTTTTTCCCTAAAGTAACTGAGTTACAGTTACACAGTTACTTTATGAAGTAACTGAGTTACTTTTTAAGTTACATCATGAAATTTCTTAAAAATGCAATAACTGACAGCATTACAAATAAAAAATATTTTTTTACTGGAGATAATGGCACGCAAAACTGTTTGTTTTTGCTAATTATTAAGCAAGCGAAGCGAGCGTTTCCACTTGACTCTTATGGCACTTCGTTCTGTTTTTTTTTTTTTTTTTTTTTTTTGTTTGTTTTTTTGTTTTTTTTTTATGTCCGTCGATAGCGGTCGAACGGAAAGTCCGATCAACTTGAAATTTGGACCATCCACAAGCCTCGATATGGATTGAAGGTGCATAGTTTTGAGGCAAAATCGTTCGAAAAGTTACAAAGTTAGGCCTACACCATAGTTACTGCAAAATATTTTTCTGAAACAAAATGGCGACAAAATGTGAGATAGACAAATTTTTTTACAGATTTTTCCGGTTACGAATATGTTAATGTAATGGCGATTTGATAAATATTGGCAAAGTTACACAAAAGTTACTCGAAAATATATTTTTGAAACACAGTTACGGCAAAATGTGAGGTGGCTATGTTATAGTAAATTTTTGTCCGGTTACGAATATACTAACGTAAACGCGATCCGATACGTATAAGAGGCAGAAATTACATTTCTATTGCTGTCAATAACTGTTAGTAACGGTGGCGGACCGCGGCGAAAACATGACAGCGAAAATTCTTAGCAACGCACATTGCACTGCATCCAACAATGTCGGGAAGTATAATAGCTATGGAAATTAGAAACATTTTTGCAATGCGCATTCTTGAATTGTTGTTAATTGTTGTTTGTATTAGCATTGACATCTTTTCGCCAGAAAGTTCGTAGATATTGACGCGCTCGCTTATCAACGCGTCAAACAGAGCGTTTTCCTAGTATATTTATTCAGGCTCATTAAGCGAGCGAAGCGAGCGTTTCCACTTGACTCTTATGGCACTTCGTTCTGTTTTTTTGTTTGTTTGTTTGTTTGTTTGTTTGTTTGTTTTTTTTTTTTATGTCCGTCGATAGCGGTCGAACGGAAAGTCAGATCAACTTGAAATTTGGACCATCCACAAGCCTCGATGTGGATTGAAGGTGTATAGTTTTGAGGCAAAATCGTTCGAAAAGTTACAAAGTTACACCATAGTTACTGCAAAATATTTTTCTGAAACAAAATGGCGGCAAAATGTGAGATAGCCAGATTTTTCTACAGTTTTTGTCGGTCACGAATATGTTAATGTAATGGCGATCTGATAAATATTGGCAAAGTTACACAAAAGTTACTCGAAAATATATTTTTGAAACACAGTTACGGCAAAATGTGAGGTGGCTATCTGATAGTAAATTTTTGTCCGGTTACGAATATACTAATGTAAACGCGATCCGATACGTATAAGAGGCAGAAATGACATTTCTATTGCTGTCAATAACTGTTAGTAACGGTGGCGAACCGCGGCGAAAACAAGACACCGAAAATTCTTAGCAACGCACACTGCACGACGTCCAACAATGTTGGGAAGCTTAATAGCTATGGAAATTAGAAAAAATTTTGCAATGCGCATCCTTGTCCTTGAATGGTTGTTTATTGTTGTCTCTATTACCTTTGAGATCTTTTCGCCAGAACGTTCGTAGATATGGACGCGCTCGCTTATCAACGCGTCAAACAGAGCGTTTTCCTAGTAGTTATAATGGTACTTCATTACTAACAACTATATGTCTATTGTCTACTGCTACTACTACTACTAAGGAACACTTTACCGTTTACTGGTGATTTCTGGTGAATTTTTTATATTAACATCTAAGACTCTGCGGGCACTAACTAACAAAATCTACGGGAGTTATCTAAGCATTACAATTTTCGTTACAGCTGGCAGTTGTATTAATTTATTGTTGTCATGTTTGTTAACCCTGCGGTGCTGAGCCGCTATACGTCGGTTGGCGCCTAGAACTATCAGCTGGCCTGTCCTTAGCGGGCAATACGAAATCGTAGAAAAATGTAGTTTCATCATATGACACACAACAAAATTCGTTTTTTGTTTGTTCTTTAGGTTGATACAAAGCGGTATTTTTTTAATTTTGTACCACTACAGAACGAGCATGCTTAAAAAAAGTAACTCCAAAAAGTAACTGAAAACTGAGTATAATTACTTATAAAAGTAATTGAGTTACAGTTACAGTTACATTGAAATAAAAGTAATTAAAGTAGTAACTCAGTTACTCAAAAAGTAATTAATTACTTTTACTCAATTACTTTTACTCAGTTACTTTACAACACTGACTGCATCACACACGTTGAAGATCCGAGGGGGTCAACTAAATGAAGTAATACTCCGTGTATAACCATTCACAGACAAGCCATAACTCATACGTGAACAATGAAGTAAGTCAACATAACTCTTAGAGTAGTGAGCTATGCACGTTCCGTACAATAAACAAGGCTGCGATGGATACTAATCGAGTTGTTGAAAACACATGTTACAATGTTGAAAAACAAGTGGTTTCGGCTCGTGTTATGAATTCGTAATGACATCCTTGTGGTAGGGCAGGGGAGGGGATGGGGAGACTACGTTGAAGGGGGGTGGGAGAGAGGAGAGGGACACACTTATTCCATTCATGTCTGTCCTTCCCGCTTTTTATCGCCATTGTTTGTTTGTTTAGTCGGCAGGCAGGCAGGCAGTCTAGAACCAACGCGGAAACGTTATGGGCAATTAAACGAACAGGCGATTATACAATGAATGTTTTCATTGGCGCCCGGGCGTCAGGCTAGACCTTATCAGTTGTTTGTTATTCTAATTACTTGTCAAGTTCAAGGTCGAACGGGGATTAAAGTCAAGGTCGCAGTCGAGTTATTTTTAGTAGTCGTAAACTGGTGTGCACAACATCACATGTCATGCGTTGTGTGTGGGTTTAAGATGTGAGTACCCGTTCGATCCCCGTAGCCTCACGTAGGTGGGTCTACCCACCTTATGTCTCGCAAGGGGTCTACCACCAACACACACGGGAGTGCTACAACTATTATTTTTACTATCATTATTATTTGTATTATTATTATTATTATTATTATTATTATTATTATTATTATTATTATTATTATTATTATTATTATTATTATTATTATTATTATTATTATTATTATTATTATTATTATTATTATTATTATTATTATTATTATTATTACTATTATTATTATTATTATTATTATTATTATTATTATTATTATTATTATTATTATTATTATTATTATTATTATTATTATTATTATTATTATTATTATTATTATTATTATTATAATAATCATTACTAATATTAGATAAAATCCCTTCCTTTTCAATATCCGGTACCTATAAAAGAGTGTAAAATAGAAAGGTCATCGACAATAAGTCATAGGATCTTAATTAGACATTTCCAAAGTAAATTGTTTTATCTATATATTTATTTACAAAGTTCTACATTGTTTCTTGAAATGAAATTAACTGTGACGTGTATAATACGCGCTCCGTATTCTCCAGGTAAACAACGCTCTGTATGAATGAATGTGCTATATATACATATGTAGAAAAATAAATTAATTTATTGTAGTCAAGCTCATGACAAAGTGGATTTTTTTTTTGTTTCTATTAAAATCAGAAACACTGTGAGAACAAGTGCAGACAAGTGCAAGAAGTGTCCAGTAAACAAACCAACCCAAAGCATGTATGTCACGCAAAATTATCTCATATAAATACAAACAGTTTCTATACCGATAGAGGTGCTCAGCGGTAGAACGTAAGACTTTAAATTCCGGATGGCGTTGGTTTGACACCGGTCACCGGCAATTATTGAGACTGTACAGGTTGTTTCCGTGGTTTTCCTAAGTCCCAAGTCGAATGACTGCAGGGCTTAAGTGGTACTAACAGCCCTCGGCTCGGTCATATTCCTACTTCAACAATCCAACACCCTAATTGATGTTTTGCAGGAACCTTACAACAATGTGCTTGGCGGCCATACTGGTGCTATGTTTGAGTATGTTGCCATGGAGAAACAGTTGAAGCCAATAGGGAACACGCGCATGAAAATTTTAATTGATTTTTAAATACCTTGTCTCTCATTTAATAATTTTGTGTCTTTGAATTTTGAAAAACGGATCAGTCTATGCCTCAAAATAATTGGTTTAGTAACGATAAATAAAAGGGCGCGAAAAACAAGCCGCCGCCATGTAGAGTGGATTTGACGTCATAGTTTTGTTCTGCGTACGCTCACCGCCTCAGCGATTGGTCTGTTACGCCACGTCTACACAATTATTGCGTCACAGCCACCTGTGCACGTTTCAGATCCCCGAGTTTAAACTTCAATAAATACGACCACATTAAACCTATTTAAAAATTTCTTTTTTACGTGCGACTTGCATTAATATACTTTTTGTATCTAATACTATTAAACTAAGTGTTTGGTTTAACAAAAAAAATCGTACGCGTGTTGCCTATTGTAGTACAAACCTTAAACTGATTTCATTAGAATAATTAGTGCTTTTTTAAAATTAAATTGATTTGTTTGTGAATTTGTGATTTAAAAAAATGCAATTTGTATATTTCATTATAAACAATGATTTTATGCAACTTAAAAATCATACCCGCTCATCTTCTTTAATGATTAATGAGACCAGTATGGCTGCTGTGACGTCACATGCTAACTATCAATAGTCACCGAAGAGGGGCAGATCAGGTCAAGCTAGGACTTCACCTCTCTCTGTAGCAGGGATTGAAGAGTCCTGGGACATGACATCGGTACAAAATAAAGACCTACTTCCAACGGGAGACCTTCAGCCCCTACGATTCAGGATCCACAAATAAACAATCAGTGTCATGTTAATGCTAATGAGGTTGTTAACGAGCATGTGTTAATTAATTGAATGCAAGCCGCCCGCGGTTCACAGTTTACCCGCAATTAGCGCTGCCACCAGAGATGCAAACTAGACAGACAGGTTCAACATTGATGAGTCAAACGACGCAACGTTTCACGGGGTGGGTTTCTGATTCCTTCTCAACATAGGTGTGCGCAGGGGACGAGGGGCAAGGGGCAAGGGAGGCAAATGCCCCCCCCCCCATTAGGATAGGGGTGCCTTTTTTAGCAGGGGGGGGGGGGGGGGGCAAATGGGGCAGTTGCCCACCCATTAGGATTGGTGTGCCTTTTTTTTTTTTAGCAGAATGAGGCATAAGATTGGAAAATTGTATTTAGTAGCATCTTGCTCACAAGTCACAACACAGTAGAAATGTCTCTGCCTCGACTTCTGCCCGCGGTTGCATTATGTGTGTTCTGTCACAGCTCGCCGCTCGGCTGCACACTCATACACGTTTAAAATTTAATTTAGTATATAGCCAAGATTTTGGCTTTGCGACTGACCACTTCCATCACTTTGTAACAATATCACTAATATCCACAAAGAATTTTGTGACATTAACTCATTCAACAGAGAACCTGTACTCCTTCTAATACGTTTAAAACACATTTAAAACGCGCTTTTTTTGTGGGGGGCATCCCCCCCCCCACACCCCCCATTGGCCCCGCTGGGAAGTACTTTGGCCACGAATTTATTGTGCCCTCCCACTGATCAACCTCTGCGTAAGCCTATGCTTCTGAATGGTCGTCTATAAATGTATAGTTTTCATAGCGTTCATTTGAGAACATACCCGTTCAACAGGTGAGAGATAAGAATAGAGCTCAAGACATCAAAACTGAAGTCTGGAGAAAAGTAGTGTAGGCAGGTTATTGCTTCGAGAGTGTATGGATTTTTTTTGCGTTTTGTGTGGCTCGTTGATGCTGTGATTCCTGCAGCTCCCAATGCAGAAGGTCCAGAGTCCGATTCACGGTTTGGGTTGTGGTTTTATAATTTCTGGACTTGAATTTAAATGTAAATGTTACTTTGAGCCGTCATATAAAAACGAGGCACATAATAAATTGTATAATGTCTCTCACTGCCAATCAATACACGTAACTGAGTGGGTAGACAATAGAGAGTACAATAGAGTCCTATAGTACCAACTTAATTTTCTATTTTTCTAGTTTCTAACATTTACTTGAAACATGTGACAGGTCTATGTCCATTGGTTACGATCGTGTAGTGCATACCTGAAAACACCAAATACAACGCGTGTGACTAAAGAGGCTTGCGCACTTCGCCTTTACGAATGTATGAATTATAACGCTAGGAATCAGCTGTGGATGTTCGTTGAAACAGAATGCATGAATTAAAGGAGTGCTAGAAAATGATTTCAGGCATGGGACATCTTTATTCTTTATGGTTTGCGCTTTTATATTGGCAATAAAATGATCAATACTCATAGATCTAGAGTTGTGTCGTTCAGTTCAGTGCAGGAGTTTCGGATTTGTCGTTCTCGTTTAAACCCAGATGGAGCAATAAATGCAGCTGTCTGTAACTGTAATAAAGATGGCAATCATGTTCTCACGAATACAAACATAACCATGCATAAATCAAATCCTACCCCAATACCACAGTCGTTACCCACTCCCCCCTTCCCCTCCCCCTGATGACCAACGTGAAAGAAGCAAGGTTCTGCAAAACGAAAGTAAACAAAGAGGTTCGCGGGATATATTATTATATTACGAGGAGTTATACAAACATGCCAGATTTGTCGTTAGTTTTTGAACCGGGAGAACTCAAAAAAGTTGTTGACGAATACTTAGCCTACACTAAGATAAGTGCCTTGCGTTATACATCGTTCTAAAATAAAATAACACTGTCCTGTCCTATAAAGTACAAACAACAAAACTAACGCTGTCCTATAAAATATTAACAACTATATAAACAACAACGCTCCTACAACAACTATATGAGTTGTAAGCGCTTTGGATGTACATGACTTTTTTCAGTACAATTTTACGATTTCAACCAACATAATTATCGAATGGAACACCAAACACTCGAAACAAAACTTTTTCTTCTCCATTCATTTCAGCACTTTTAATAATTATGCCCGTGGTACAGCCACCTGCTGATTGGCTCCGACTCATTCACCTATGACGTCAGCATTCACAAGGATTGCTGTGGATAACACTTCATGCAAGCTATGGACGAACGCAACGCGTTTGTTGATTTTCGTTGACTACAACGCATACAGTAAGGGCCGTATGCACAATCAAGTGTCAAGTTAGATACATGATTTATTTGTTGCTATGGAATTGTTTTATTACAGAACAAACTCCATAGCAACCATAAACAAATCACATAACTCTACTTTCCATTCCGCCCTAAAACTTTTTAATAACGAACTGTTGAGGGCCAGATTATTATTTTGTTATAAAGAACATTTCTTTATAAAGATACTACCTTTACATGCATAAGAACCTTTTGGGACCTCAAAAACAGTTCGTTATATAGATCATTTTGTTATTAAGACGTTTGTTATACAGAAGTTTCACTGCATTGCAATGTGAGGACAGCAGGAGACAAATTAGCGTGGGATAGGCCTACGTATAAATATAAGCAAGCAACGAGTTTTACGTGAGCTGTAAGCTTTGCTACAAACAAGTATCGAGGTTTCTTGTCTTCAATCAATTTCCTCTCAAAACATATTGATCAAGGCCCGCACATTCTTTGGGATTCGAATCCAATTAAAGTAAAATAGTAATTCCTGGGGCATGGGTTCCAATTGCGACAGAAAATATTAGTGCTAGCATGACCAAATAATATTCTGGTCTCGGATTAGAATAGGTCCAGGGCAGCGCAGCCAATCGTATGAGGCAATTTACAGACGCCATAATAGTTGAGCACATCACATTCGAAACTGATAAAATAATATATTTGGGAGAGGTTGTACTTTGCAAATGGAAAGTATGAATAGTATGAGGTGAGGGCCTGTGTGCTGCAAACTACTAGTCCAGTTGCCGCTGGCCCGTCTTTAGTTATTTGATGCGCGCGGTCTAATCTAATGACTAATGACTTCAAAGTTACAACTAAATATTTAAGTTTACGCTAATTTGTTTTCACTATGACAACCACCAATCAGAAACTTTTGATGTTATGAGACTCGGCAAACTTTGTAAGCATAAGATAAGTATTTCAAAAGTTGCGATGAATTCAATATTTCGGGGAGGGCTGTCCAGTGCCCAGAGTAGAACATAACTGTAAAATGGTGTTCAATAAACGACACAATGGGGGGTGTGGGGGTGGGATGTCCCCCACAATAGCGCCGCAAGTAATTTTGAAGTGGTTTTAGGTTGGAATTTATAGTCGGCCCCTACACCTAGGGGCGCCCATTGTTACCAAGGTAACAATTGTTTGCATGTTATTTCCCATAAACAAAACAAATCCATAGCAACAATGGGTGCCCCTAGGTGTAGGGGCCGACTATGAATTCCAACCTTAATGTTTTAGATGAAGGTAGGCCTAAGGTGCTTTGTTGAACGGTATACGGCTAACAACGGCGCATGAATACCATTCCAGAATAATTGCAACAATCAATATTATATAAAATTACCATATTGTTAACCTTATACAATTTCACAGGTAGTGTTTCCCGATTTAGCAAATAGAGAAATTAATACATAAATCTATGTTTTTTTTTTTGCGTAAACTTAGATGATGTGCAAGCTAATAATGAAAGCTGGGATTTCGGGGGGCTCCAGCCCCCCCCCCCCCCAACGCGTTCCCCCTCCAGGGGGGAGGGGGATACGCCACTGATCAACCGTTCTACAGTCCTTTTATTAATAGTTGCAGTTGTAAGGAACATTCGCCTTACGTATGACATAATAATATAGGAAACCTTAGGAATATCTCACATTGGGATTGTTTAAGCCGGGAATCGACCCACAGTACTCCAAGCTCGCGAGAGCACCAAGCCGTGAACAGCAAAGGTAAAATGTTTCCTCGATCGATACTCCATGTTATTCAATTAAAAATGTTGTTAATAATTAGGATAATGAGCATGACTGATAATGCCAGCGGTACTGATTAGAGAGCCACATAATATCGAATCGATGGCTCAGTGTACTTGTAGTCGCTAGCTAATTATTATAAACAATGGTCTGTACTAGTATTGAGCGGAATATTCCATTGCCGCATCGACGCCTGCGCAACGAAGCCCTCATACCGCTGTGTAGATCGTACGGGTTTTGGCGAGCTCTCGTCATCAGACCGTGTGGCCTAATGGATAAGGCGTCGGACTTCGAATCCGAAGATTGCAGGTTCGAGTCCTGTCACGGTCGCAACTTTTTTGCAATGCCATTTAGATTCGTTAGGCCGTGGTCTCTTTGTACGAGTAACGCGAGCGTACTATCATTCTGCTGCGACTCCGCTTTCTCTTTTGCCGAGAGATATTCACCAGACAGAAAACAGCCGCCAGATGTTAGTTAGAACAATAAAGTAAAAACAAAAATGTATTGGTTTAAAATATAATGCACGATTTTTTAATGTAATCATTATAATGTATTACTATGCGAGACAATGATATAAGTTTCGTAATCGTGTAGTAAGTACTGGAAGCGCGTACTGGTGATGTGCGTTATTTTATCAGACACGCTGTTATACTCAGCAACATTCAGAGGCGCATTGGGAGCATCAAAATACAAAATACTGTACCTCAATTATTATTATTCTTTGCTTTGACCTAGGAATTATACAAAACATGACACAACAAAATATTGATTTAGGTTCTAATAAAACAATAATGACTCTAAATTGCCAAAATGAAATGAAATAATAAATATACATGTTTACGCTTTTCCCAAGTAAAATGTAAATATCCAATTCCCAGTCTGGTTTGCAATAAAGGTAAAACATTTCATACGATAGATGGCACTACTTACAGACGATACCAGTTTACCAGCATGCTCTCCTGAAATTTATTTCCCATGTTCCGTTACCAAATCATTATGCTGAAGTGTCTAGGATCCATTAAAATTCTTCAAAGTCAATGAAAAAGAAACCCAAAAACTTTTCCATGTTATGTAGTCCGCGCCGGACCCGCAATATTTAGGGCGGGCGCTCCCGCCAACCCCCCTATTGATTTCTCTAACGTAGAGGGACGCCACAATTATGATATTGCCAGAGGGGACTACTGAGTGTGTTAAGTATATAGTTGTGTTTGCGTTGCCAATCTGGGCGCACAATTAGCCTGTGTGTCAAGGTATGAGCCGAAGTGCATAAACATGAGCCAAAACGATGTCGCTCCTACCCAAAGGGATGCAAAAATCAGGACCTGGGATTTCAGTGGTGCAAAAATAGTTGCTATACAGTTTAGTTTTCCAAAACAATTTCTCGTCTTGAAATTGTTATATCTTCCGAACTAAGGGGTGCAAAAATCGAGGTATGGGGTGCAAAATGGTGAACAAATAGTGCATAAACATGAGTATGGTTTTGAGCTCAAATTCCAAAGTGAAGGAGCTACCATAACTTGCCTACCCCGTTTAGAAATGCGAATTGCTCACAAACTCACATTGGTACAAGAATCAAATTTGGTAGTGTAAAACGGAGAAAAATTGATGCAAAACAACTATTCAAACTCGGTTTTCCTGGCGTTGACTGTCAAACTACCACTATTTTGGTCGTTCCGACATGGATATGTCACATGTGATAGACATGTCATGTCGGAACGACCAAAATATGTGGTAATGACGCCAAGCATTAGAAATTAGAATCAAGTTATCTTTCGATTTTTGACGCAGTTGGCCGAGGTCGATTAGGCGTTGGTCTAGTAAACTGCGGTCTCTGCGTTCTAGATTCAAATCCTGGCTTGGGCATGGATGTCATGTGGCGTCGTTTCATCCTCATAATCTCCCACTCATCAACTCGATTAGCCTCGTTGGAAAAATATGGGACGTAAACCCCAAATATCACTACCATCCTTCGATTAGACCAACACACCCAAATCAACCAACAGTATATATAAACTTGTTTGAAGCCTTAAATAATGTCCGAATTCGGTAATCTGAAAACATTACATTTCAACTAACTTATATATCCAGATTCCAGACAACGATTCAATTAATGTTTTAATATATATCTATTATTGTAAGCACTTCTAATTAAAATTAAATATTTAAAACAACGCTAGTTTTGCAAGTTAATAAAACAAATAAATAAAATGTGTCGACGTGACAGACCGGAGCATCATTTTATGCGCCACGTCTTTGATCGATGACGTAACGAGAGGGGGGGGGGGTAACAAGTACCAATAAAACCAACTTCGCTCCTGTTTGTGTTCCCGATTCTTGCACTGCAGCCCGAGAATTGTGGATAATTTTCCATCTGTATGCAAATTACCAAACTGGTGGGGAACGAACGCTGCATAAGGTATCTTCGCCCTCCTATGATAAAACCCCGCCGCCGAAAAATGTCGACTACCATGCATGACTTCAGCTTCGGCAAGTACGTAATTAATTTAACGAGTAAAAGAGTTCTGTTTGTCTGTGTGTCTTGATTGCCTTGAGATGTAGCATGTGGCGGGGATCGATCCCAAGGGCTCCAGCGTTGACGCACCGCTTAGAACGCTCACGAATCTTGCCAGAAGAATTTACCAGTGTTACGACTTTCGATCGATAATTATTTGGTGACTTCGATTCGGTGCGATATATGGCGCATCTATAGCTATCAGTTCTGTAAAGTCTATTATTTTTCCAAAATGAGTTTAATACACATTGTTTTTATTCCTGGAATGTCATGGGACAATATTGTGTAAGTCAGTTTTGAATGATATGTTTCGATCTATAATAGTATGTTTTCAATTCGATGTTCCAGAAAAGAGGTAGAAAGTCGAGTTGTGCCGGCCATTTATGATCTGTATGATTTCTAACTGAAATAATAATGCTGTGAACAAACGGTTTACGACATTTAACATTAGAAAAATAAGAAACAAATCGATTTAACAATGCCTCCTATTATTCAAGTTATTGTATATTAATACTTAATTAATCTATTTCTATCGCTCGTATCACAAGCAATTTTGGGCTCAATTTTTGTAATCTAGCCTCAATTAAAAATTAACTTTTCTAATTAAAGTTCCAAAGGTAACTATCTTCTAGAAAACAGTTATTTGTAGCTCCAGCACACATCCCACTTTTGTAAGTGACACAAAGCTAATCACAACATTATGTGTCTTCCTTACACTTACTACTAATTAATTCTGTATTCAACCCCTCTTTTATCCTTGAACTTTTAACGACACCCACAAGTGCAACCATATGTGTAGCGTGCCGTACTAGAAATAACACCCCGAACAAGTGAAAGTTCAACAGAATGTCGCTTGCAGCGTAGCGCGCGTTGTTTTGCATAGCTGATGTATTCTTGTCATGCATAGAGCACACACAATGATGTGTTTACATGGAGAATGCACAGCCTGTTCAATGCCACGTGCCGGCGTGTCCGTGTTGCGGTAGGTCAAGTATAGAAGGCGATGTGACGTGATGGCTCGCCGGCCGGCGGTCGTTCAAAGGCGGACAAGTCGCGGGGAAGATGTCACGGTGATAGATTGGAGACGCACTTGGGCTGTGTCTGAATGCTTCGTAGTCATCTAAATAGTTAGTAGCCCAACAACAATGATCAACAAAGGCGGACAAGTCGTGGGGAAGATGTCACGGTGATAGATCACGGTGACGTACTTGGGCTGTGTCTGAATGCTTCGTAGTCATCTAAATAGTTAGTAGCCCAAACAACAATGATCAACAAAGGCGGACAAGTCGTGGGGAAGATGCAAGGAGGTTATATAAAGCACTGGAGGGGCGGTGGCCTATGTTTACGGGCTGTTGCAGTGAAGCCGGTTTTGCGGCGCGCGGCCGAGCGGCGGCCATATTGAGACTGGAAGGATTTCAATGCATGCATCTTTCCCCGCCCCCTCGGCGGCCCCCCGCACGTGACTTTTTCCACGATGTGTCGCTACAGTTTTCGGCGCCCGGCCTTTGGCTACTCGTGGGTATTTTTTTCGACTTTCCACCCCCACCCCTTCACCCCCTCACGACTTGTTTATCTCGTCAAGTGTGCGATTTCGGCGCTCTCGTTTTGCGGTAAAAATTGTAAAAAATTCAAATGTTTTTTTGGGAATTTTTCGGATGCTTTTGATCGCAAGTCAATTGAATGGCGCATCTTTTTGTAAGAATTTTATGAATTTTAATGGTCCCTTTTAAAAGTTACGGGCACTTAAACTCGAAACATTTGCGAAATTTGGATTTGACGGATCTGGTACGTTTTTAACGCGTCACATTCAAACGGCTCTGCCCGTCGAACCAAACGAGATATAACGTTCGTTTTTGTTTCGTTACCGACGCTTACTATCTGGGTAACTGGAATTTGGAAATTTTTTGGATTCGTCCCAGAACTTTCGTCAATCAAATTGTGTACATTTGGTAAAGTGCGTTTTTAAAAAGCGCGTGTAACACTTTGTTTCCTCATTTTTTGTTTGAAAATTTTCTCGACTTTTTCATTTTGATAAATAACCACTAATCTTGATTATTAACGAAGCGATTTTTAAATTTCGTCCCGGATGCTTAGTTATGGGCACTTTTCCATTAATTCTACACGGTTTCAGTTTTGATTTTTTTGCGTCAAGTTGGTACTTTCGAAATGGTTTTTTTTTCTTTAGGCCGATGCTGAACCCTTGCCCGTACAGGGGCATGAAAAAACATTTTCGAAAAGTCACCTCTTTACCGAATGACAGATGTTCCCGCAACGCACTTTTCACGGCGTTAAGAAAACAAGCATACAAAAGTTTTGTTTTTGTATATTAAAAGGGATTTTAATATACCATCCAACATACATTTGTAATTAGTATTATTAAATGCACATTTGTCTATCCGAAAACGTTACGTTAAAAAATTAGACTTTACGGGTGTCCGAGTTACGGTGCTTTAACGGATTTCACGCGTAGCCGTTTTTTGTCGGAATTTGTCTTTGGGAATTTTTTAAAGTCTTAAAAAAGCATGTCAAAAGCATGTCAAAAATAGTCTCGGACACGGTAAAACGGAAAACGATAATTAGAAAAAATTCCAACTTGCTTTTTTAAGACTTTAAAAAATTCCCAAAGACAAATTCCGACAAAAAACGGCTACGCGTGAAATCCGTTAAAGCACCGTAACTCGGACACCCGTAAAGTCTAATTTTTTAACGTAACGTTTTCGGATAGACAAATGTGCATTTAATAATACTAATAACAAATGTATGTTGGATGGTATATTAAAATCCCTTTTAATATACAAAAACGAAACTTTTGTATGCGTGTTTTCTTAACGCCGTGAAAAGTGCGTTGCGGGAACATCTGTCATTCTGTCATTTGGTAAAGGGGTGACTTTTCGAAAATGTTGTTTCATGCCCATGTACGGGCAAGGGTTCAGCATCGGCCTAAAGAAAAAAAAACCATTTCGAAAGTACCAACTTGACGCAAAAAAATCAAAACTGAAACCGTGTAGAATTAATGGAAAAGTGCCCATAACTAAGCATCCGGGACGAAATTAAAAAATCGCTTCGTTAATAATCAAGATTAGTGGTTATTTATCAAAATGAAAAAGTCGAGAAAATTTTCAAACAAAAAATGTGGAAAAAAAGTGTTACACGCGCTTTATAAAAACGCACTTTACCAAATGTACACAATTTGATTGACGAAAGTTCTGGGACGAATCCAAAAAATTTCCAAATTCCAGTTACCCAGATGGTAAGCGTCGGTAACGAAACAAAAACGAACGTTATATCTCGTTTGGTTCGACGGGCAGAGCCGTTTGAATGTGACGCGTTAAAAACGTACCAGATCCGTCAAATCCAAATTTCGCAAATTTTTCGAGTTTAAGTGCCCGTAACTTTTAAAAGGGACCATTAAAATTCATACAATTCTTACAAAAAGATGCGCCAATCAATTGACTTGCGATCAAAAGCATCCGAAAAATTCCCAAAAAAACATTTGAATTTTTTACAATTTTTACCGCAAAACGAGAGCGCCGAAATCGCACACTTGACGAGATAAAACACGTCGTGAGGGGGTGAAGGGGTGGGGGTGGAAAGTCGAAAAAAATACCCACGAGTAGCCAAAGGCCGGGCGCCGAAAACTGTAGCGACACATCGTGGAAAAAGTCACGTGCGGGGGGCCGCCGAGGGGGCGGGGAAAGATGCATGCATTGAAATCCTTCCAGTCTCAATATGGCCGCCGCTCGGCCGCGCGCCGCAAAACTGGCTTCACTGCAACAGAGGCCACCGCCCCTCCAGTGCTTTATATAACCTCCTTGGGAAGATGTCACGGTGATAGATCGGTGTGACGTACTTGGGCCGTGTCTGAATGCTTCGTAGTCATCTAAATAGTTAGTAGCCCAAACAACAATGATCAACAAAGGCGGACAAGTCGTGGGGAAGATGTCACGGTGATAGATCACGGTGACGTACTTGGGCTGTGTCTGAATGCTTCGTAGTCATCTAAATAGTTAGTAGCCCAAACAACAATGATCAACAAAGGCGGACAAGTCGCGGGGAAGATGTCACGGTGATGGATCGGAGACGCACTTGGGCTGTGTCTGAATGCTTCGTAGTCATCTAAATAGTTAGTAGCCCAAACAACAATGATCAACAAAGGCGGACAAGTCGTGGGGAAGATGTCACGGTGATAGATCGGTGTGATGTACTTGGGCCGTGTCTGAATGCTTCGTAGTCATCTAAATAGTTAGTAGCCCAAACAACAATGATCAACAAAGGCGGACAAGTCGTGGGGAAGATGTCACGGTGATAGATCACGGTGACGTACTTGGGCTGTGTCTGAATGCTTCGTAGTCATCTAAATAGTTAGTAGCCCAAACAACAATGATCAACAAAGGCGGACAAGTCGTGGGGAAGATGTCACGGTGTTAGATCACGGTGACGTACTTGGGCTGTGTCTGAATGCTTCGTAGTCATCTAAATAGTTAGTAGCCCAAACAACAATGATCAACAAAGGCGGACAAGTCGTGGGGAAGATGTCACGGTGATAGATCACGGTGACGTACTTGGGCTGTGTCTGAATGCTTCGTAGTCATCTAAATAGTTAGTAGCCCAAACAACAATGATCAACAAAGGCGGACAAGTCGTGGGGAAGATGTCACGGTGTTAGATCACGGTGACGTACTTGGGCTGTGTCTGAATGCTTCGTAGTCTTCTAAATAGTTAGTAGCCCAAACAACAATGATCAACAAAGGCGGACAAGTCGTGGGGAAGATGTCACGGTGATAGATCGGAGACGGACAAATGTGTGACGTACTTGGGTCGTGTCTGAATGCTTCGTAGTCATCTAAATAGCTGCCCAAACAACAATGAAAGTGACGTCTATTGATGCGGACAGTAGAGCTGTGATTGGCTAGCAATGAGTAAAGCTAATTCGCGATTCCCATACTTTTACGTCGGACTTTGGCCAACCGTAGGCCGTAGTATTCTATACGAAAGTCGAGGGGGAGGTGCCAGTGTTGGCGTAAATGGCTACGATTGGCCAATGTCCGACGTCAGCGTCCGACGAGTTACCGTACATGCGTTTTTTCCAACGCAGCTCAGTGCGTTGACGTATAGATTACTTTAATTGTCTGTAACGTTCAACGCATCATGTGTTAGAATTAGATGATGCGGATCTCATGATATGTTGAAAGTTATGAAAATTGAAGTAACCTGCGTCAATGCGGTGGGTTGCGTTAGAAAAACGCAGGTATGGGTACTAAGCATAAAACTAAGTTCCCGCGTCTGCGTTTGTCCAACAAAGCTCAATGCGTTCTCGCAGAAAACTTAAAAAGTCTGTGACTTTCAAGGCGTCATATGATCCGCGTATACTGTTCATTGATGACTTGATGCGCAAAATTGAAATTATCTGCGTCAATTGACGACTTACATATTGGTGCATGCTGCAAATTTTCGTTCGGTGCACTTTCTATCTAGAAATTTTATTTATTTCTAGTGTAACAGGTTGTCTGCGTATTTTAAAATGACCCCCATCAAAATCCGATGATAAGTTTTTTGCCAATTAAAGTGGATAAAAAAAAAACTCGTATTGTCGACTTTTCCGTTTTCGATACGTGATTTCTTATAACTAGTTAACATACTGTGTCTATTATTTTTAAACCAACATGACAACTGTTAAAATGCGGCCTTAACATGCTTTCATATGGGCTTTACCATAAAAATGAATAACATAACAGCTAGATCAAGATAAGTGTCGAGTGGTATACGCGAGAATCCGTAACTGTCAGCGAATGTTGACTCACTTTCGGCGACATGTTGCTACGTGACGTCAGGGGGCGGGTACATCGCAAGTCGTCCCTTCGCAGTGTTTGGAAAAACGTAAACAAGTTGTTTGAAATCTTAGTAAGTCACTGTGGAACGTTGTCCCGATGTAACTATATATAGTCTCATGCCGACCACAAACCCCTTTGCCCTTTTCATGCACTCTGTTTAAACGGAAATCAACATATTCCTGGCGTTCTCTCATACACTCGTAAAGGCGGTCTTCCGCTTAGTAGGCCTACCCAAACCTCATTAGCCAGGCCGGATGGACTTGGGGTTTTCAGAATTGCAACACGTAGTTAATTATCCCTATAATTAACTTGTTTCGATTACAATTCAAATTATAATTAATTTAAATGTTAACGTGACGTTATCAACTAGAAAAGCACAATTGGAAACGGCTAAACTACATAGCCCCAACATACGTATTCGCAAATCTACCTCAGATCCTATCTACGCCCACTATCAACCGCGCTGATTCCACGAAAATCAAAACATCCCTGACGGCCTTCTACACATTCATAATACAGTCTTCCTCTGAGTAGAGTGCACACGCCTGTTTGGCCACGCCCACCGTTCCAGGTAACCAACGGAAGGTGTAAATTATCCCTAAAACAAAGTAGACATGTTGACTCGTCTCGGCCCGGTGTAGAATAGGCCCAGAGTGACTCTGCTAGTCGTAAGAGGCGACGAAAGGAAACCATATCGCTTTCCCCCCACTGTCCCACTACGAATTTGTAATCTGTGGTCCCATGCACTGACGATTTCTCCTCCCTCTTGGCCCTGCCCTCCCTGGCTGGACTCCCCTTACGACGAACCCCGGGATGATTGTGTAATGGATCTGATTCGTCTCGATCTTCTCGATTAGCCAAGTTGCAAAAATATGAGACGTCGAGCTCAAATATAGTTTAATATTCTCTCTAGTATAATATTTAGCTCAACAGCGCCGTAACTAGAGTTTTGCCCCCCCCCCCCCCAGGCCAATGTGTGTGGGGGGGAGAGGGGGGGGGGGGCGGCGCACAGCCCCGGTAATTATTTTTGATTCTTATAGTGTGATTGGTGTGTTTGAACGAGTTTGAGACATTATTTTATAACATTTTAATGGTGACTGATGATATTAACGGTGGTATATAGCAATTCAAAATGGTATACTCCCAATTTTTTACCCGGGTATCTACCTGGGTTACCAACCCCTAGTTACGGCCCTGTCAATCAATCAATCAATCAACCAACCAGTCTCAATACGATGGTAGGAACTGGACCATTGGATCTTATTTCTGACATGTGGCGTTTTTCCATCTTCATATTTCACCCACTCATCGTCTTGATCAGCCATGTTGCAAAAATGTGGGAGTGGGACGTAAAACCCAAATATCATCATCATCATATTTCACCCACTCATCGTCTCGATTAACCAAGTTGGAAAAATATGGGACTGGACGTCAAACCCAAATATCATCATCATCATCATCATCATCATCATCATCATCATCATCATCATCATCATCATCATCATCATCATCATCATCATCATCATCATCATCATCATCATCATCATCATCATCATCATCATCATCATCATCATCATCATCATCATCATCATCATCATCATCATCATCATCATCATCATCATCATCATCTTCAATATACCTGTTTCTATTAGATGGTAAGAACTAGAGAAGTAGACAATTAAGTTGGAACCACTGGACTCAGCTACGTCGTAAGTATGTGAATACTTTTATTTCGTGAGCGAGCGCTCACCCAGCTGAAGTAGTTCACCAGGCCAACAGAAGACAATGAAGCGGACCCCCGCTCCGTCTAGATGAAGACCAGGCGAGAGAAACAAAGCGACTAACGTGCGTATACGATTACGAGCAGCTTTTTTCACTGCATGGCCAGATCATGAATGAATCTCGTGATAATGGCATTCAGGAATCTCAATTGAATGGGTTTGGTTTGGTGATGCCTGACCTATCTCAATAGCCTCCAGAATTATGCTGTACAACTTTAGTCAAGTGTTTAGTAAGTTTATTGAATCAGAAGGCGGGGGAACACACAGGCGCACTATTAGAGATATTTGATGAGGATTGAGCTAAGCATTCAATTCGGTTAACGGTATTCTACTAAAGTCGTCTTACAATAACTTCGGTAATGATTTCGTCATCAATCAATGACGTGTTTACGGTCTCGGCCAACCCGAGCAGGTATTTGAATTAGCCATGGTCGCTGGTTTGCTGCCTCTCACCCACCCGTGACGGAAGCATTACCGAAGATGTTGTACGATGACTATACTTACTTGTTCTTTCGTATTTCGTTTAATAAGCTTATAATAATCATTAAAATTAATTCTGTAGTTGAATACTCCTCCTACCTAGAGTATGTGAAAATTATGTATTTACTAACTTATCACTACTAATAAAAACTATGTTTTCAGATTCCAACCATTTTTTAAACTCTGAAATGACACTTGCAAACTTAAAATGTTGATATGCATTATCATTTGCACTAAACGTCAATCGCTTTGGTGGAGTCTTAGGGCCAGTTTCGCCAAACTTTAATCCGGTGATTTTCTGACAATCTTAGATAAAAAAAATGGCGCCTGGTAGAAGCCACCATGCATTTTGTATGTAATGATTGTTGAGACCGTAGTAACCAATCCGAGATTAGTAAATCGGCCGATTAAAAAGTTTGGTGATTTCGGACCTTAGCATAGTTCTCCATAGTGAAAGTGCTGAATTGTGACTGGGAAACTTTCATGCATACTTTTTAGGAGATAACTATATCGTCCCTCGATGTGGTAATATGCGCCCTTAAAGAGGGCTCTCGTGCATTCAGTTATCATAACTCGACTACTTCATACTTTCTCCTCTTACTTTTATACCTATATTCATGTTTTACGGCCCTCTTTGCTACCTGAACGATCATCAACTCTCACGTCCAAACCCTGCAACCTCCTCAGTGGCGTATCGAGGAATTGGAATAGGGGGGGGGTTTCAACCCATATTATAGAGAGTGGAGCTGAAACATAATTGGGGTTCCGGGGGGCTTGCCTCCCGAAAAAATTCTCGTCAAGGTGATTTTAGTGCAAATCTGTGCGTTTTACAGCGGCCAACTGAAACAAGATAACTCAGTTTCTGGCAACACATTTTTTCATTAGCACCGCTAATAAAAGGAACCTCAATCAATAATTTGCATATTTTTCGTATTGCTTTTGCTTTTAATTACAACAATATACAATAATTATAAAGTAAAACATGTAAAAGTCTATTGAAATACTGTCTATTGAAATGTAAACGGTCATTTTCCATGTTTCCTTTGCAAAAGGGGGGAGGGGGGGGGGGGGTTGTCCCCCCCCCCTTCCCCCCGTGTATACACCACTGAACCTCCTTACTGGACATCCTTTATGAAGACAACCCCGGCGATGTCTAATGGATGTGTTTCGGCCTACGGCATATTGTGACCTAGCTACTGGCTAGTTCTGTGGTCGAGTACGTCGTAAAACACCTATACTATCCCCATGAAGTAAGTATTCGCATACCGACATCAGTTCCTTATCTACTGGCCCCTTTCGTGCGCGCTATAATTCAAATAAAACAAGCAGATTCCTGATGGTCTTTCACATGTCCATAAATGTAGTTTTCCGCTGAGTAGAGTGGCCTAATAAGCCACGCCCATCGTTACAAGTAACCAACGGAAGGTGTAAATAATGCACCCTAATGGAGAAATAGAAAATAAAGTTAAGTTAACGTTAGTTAAGTAACGTTAAGTTGACGCCATTTGGACTCGGCTACGTCATAAGCAAGAGAATACTTACGTTGGCCAACTTTACTCATGAAATATATCAATTAAGTAACCTCAAGGTAAATAGTGTCGACAATCATGTAAGCAATAAATATTGCCACGTTGGTGGAGGAGCCGGGTTAGAGAGATGTGACTCATGAAGTATAAAACGTGTTGCCACGTTGGTGGAGGAGCCGGGTTAGAGAGATGTGACTCATGAAGTATAAAACATATTGCCACGTTGGTGGAGGAGCCGGGTTAGAGAGATGTGACTCGTGAAGTATAAAACATGTTGCCACGTTGGTGGAGGAGCCGGGTTAGAGAGATGTGACTCATGAAGTATAAAACATGTTGCCACGTTGGTGGAGGAGCCAGGTTAGAGAGATGTGACTCATGAAGTATAAAACATGTTGCCACGTTGGTGGAGGAGCCAGGTTAGAGAGATGTGACTCATGAAGTATAAAACATGTTGCCACGTTGGTGGAGGAGCCGGGTTAGAGAGATGTGACTCATGAAGTATAAAACATGTTGCCACGTTGGTGGAGGAGCCGGGTTAGAGAGATGTGACTCATGAAGTATAAAACATATTGCCACGTTGGTGGAGGAGCCGGGTTAGAGAGATGTGACTCGTGAAGTATAAAACATGTTGCCACGTTGGTGGAGGAGCGGGGTTAGAGAGATGTGACTCGTGAAGTATAAAACATATTGCCACGTTGGTGGAGGATCGGGGTTAGAGAGATGTGACTCGTGAAGTATAAAACATATTGACACCTTGGTGGAGGATCGGGGTTAGAGAGATGTGACTCGTGAAGTATAAAACATTACCACGTTGGTGGAGGAGCGGGGTTAGAGAGATGTGACTCGTGAAGTATAAAACATATTGCCACATTGGTGGATGAGCGGGGTTAGAGAGATGAGACTCATAAAGTATAAAACATATTGCCACGTTGGTGGAGGAGCGGGGTTAGGGAGATGTGACTCATAAAGTATAAAACATATTGCCACGTTGGTGGAGGAGCGGGGTTAGAGAGATGAGACTCATGAAGTATAAAACATATTGCCACGTTGGTGGAGGAGCGGGGTTAGAGAGATGAGACTCATGAAGTATAAAACATATTGCCACGTTGGTGGAGGAGCGGGGTTAGAGAGATGTGACTCGTGAAGTATAAAACATATTGCCACGTTGGTGGAGGAGCCGGGTTAGAGAGATGTGACTCGTGAAGTATAAAACATATTGCCACGTTGGTGGAGGAGCGGGGTTAGAGAGATGTGACTCATGAAGTATAAAACATATTGCCACGTTGGTGGAGGGGCCGAGTTAGAGAGATGTGACTCGTGAAGTTTAAAACATATTGCCACGTTGGTGGAGGAGCGGGGTTAGAGAGATGTGACTCATGAAGTATAAAACATATTGCCACGTTGGTGGAGGAGCCAAGTTAGGGAGATGTGACATTACACTTATGCTACTATTTCATGTCAAAATTATTATACTTTTATACCTAGCCTGCGGAACTCCCTATTTTGGTGTGTTAAAATTGTTAAATCAAAATATGTCATCCGGTAGAGAATTGAGGTCCGAATTCACCAAACTTTTTAATCAGCCGATTTACTAATCTCGGATTGGTTACCATGGTTTCAATAAACATTACATACAAAATGCATGGTGGTTTCTATCGGGCGACATTTTTTAAAATCGCCGGGTTAAAGTTTGGTGCTGTACCCTTATTGCTAGTGAGCTAATGTAATGTAATGCTAGTTTGTACCAGTGGCGTATACACGGGGGGGGGAGGGGGGGGGACAAAACCCCCCCTCTTTTGCACAGGAACATGGGAAATGACCGTTTACATTTCAATAAACAGTATTTCAATATACATCAATAGACAGTATTTCAATAGTCAATTAGATGTTTTACTTTATAACTATTGTATATTGTTGTAATTAAAAGCAAAAGCAATACGAAAAATATGCCAATTATTGATTGAGGTTTCTTTTATTAGCGCTGCTAAGGAAAAAATGTGTTGCCAGAAACTGAGTAATCTTGTTTCAGTTGGCCGCTGTAAAACGCACAGATTTGCACTAAAATGACCTTGACGAGAATTTTTTCGGGGGGCAAGCCCCACGGAACCCCAATTATGTTTCGGCTCCACTCTCTTTAATATGGGTTGGAAACCCCCCTTTCCCAATTCCTGGATACGCCACTGGTTTGTACCCTTAGTGCCGTATGAATGTTTCTTCGTTCCAATCAATATTTCCGTTTGTCAGGTGTTCTTAATTACCTTTTGTAATGTGATGGTGCTGGACACCTTTCACACCTAATAAATTACATCTGCAGAACGTTACTATTTATTGGAATAGACAGACAATCATAAGAAATAGCATTAAATTCTTTAGGATGACTTTTTTATTTTTACTTGGGACAATGTAAAGACATTTTTAAGTAATTTACGGGTCGAAATTGTGAGTTTGCAGGCTAGGTGAACACAGCCTTGAAGGTAATTGCTGCTGGCATCATTCGCCGTTCGCATTGACATGAATGCTTCACAAGACTACAAGCTACAATTCGGCACAATATTAATAATTAATATGTGAAAAGTGTGTTGTCAATGGAATTTCGCTTCAGATATAAAAAGCGCTATATACATATTATGTTAAATCTGAATCTGAAGGAGCATTTTCGTTTTCGAAACGTGAATAATTAAGGAGACGCATATATAATGAAACAGAAAATTGGCTAGGAAAGAATTCTGTAGACCTGACCGCAACGAACCATTCTTATTTGTTTATAATCAGAAAACAGACTGGGAACTCAATCAAAGTAAATACAGTCTTGGGTAAATTACTTTTGAAAAGTAGTGACATTACTTTACTCGTTACCTTTCATTAAAAGTAATGAAGTTACTTTACTAATTACTTCAGTCTTAAAGTAATGGCATTACTTTACTTTTCCTCCCGAAAAGTAATGACGTTACTTTTGTAATTACTTTTGCGATCTTATCAAATAAATAGGATAAGGTCGAATTTGGTATGTCATCAAATTATTTGTAAATGCAGATGCATTCTGAAACGTGGTTACCAGTGTTTTATTTATCAACGTAGGATAGGATCAGTAGGACGGCTAGGCCTAGCTCCACCAATCCCACTTGTGCTTGTGGGTGTATCAGACAACATATTAAACGATGAACGATAAATGATTAAATAAACACCGGATCACGTTTCTACAAGGTTTGTTCAGTTGACGCGAACTAAAGAAACGTGGGCAAAGGCCTATTCTCGTTTTCACTGAGAGGTTACAGGCTAGCCAACACAACCTATTTGTTAGAAAAATAAAGATTTCTTCGGTAGGTAAGATCGATGTGCAATTTTATATGTTGAAGTTGAGAACATTGATGCAGTGTTTAATTTTTTCGCGACTGGTGGCGAAATCGAGAACTTGGTGAACACGGCAGCAAGCCCATGCACAATGTTAGGTTAGGTAGGCTAGGTTTTTTTCGATTATCTCGGCAACTGTTCGTCGTAGAGCAAACCAGACAGTATCCCTTAATCACACTCGTTATTCTCTAACAAGAAATAAATTTGTTTAGGAGACGAATTTGTCGGGGGTAACTTGCAGGAGTCACTTGCTCGGGTACTGCGGCTGTATATGTGGTTAGGGTAGGCGGTCGTTTTTCTTTGAACTTTTCAAGTAACGCGATCCTTATCTTAACAAAGGAACTTTTATTTGAGAAAGTTTATATTTTCGGCAAACTTTTTAATACGTTCTTTGAAGCAGTACTGTAACTGTAACCTAACGAAAAGTAACGCGTTAGTAACGTAAAAATCACGTACAAATGTAATGAAGTTACTTTACTCGTTAGTAATAAATCATTGTAACGGCGTTACCGATTCCGTTACTGAAAAAGTAATTTCGTTACAGTAACGCGTTACTTCCGTTACGTTACTACCCAAGACTGAGTAAATAACACCCAAAACTTTGTCAAAAGGCAAAGAAAAAAGGAAATTTAAGTAGTCGAGATCGTAATTGTTTAAAATAGAATAAAAAAATGAAACATATTATTTACTCTAGGTGAAATCGGTCACAACGTACTCAACAACACCTGTAAACAAATAATAATACATTTTCGTAGGAAACCTTCCCATGGACAATCATACCTCTCTTTTGGTGATTATAACTAGGTATTGTGATATTTGCAAATAGTCAGGAAGCAATGTCAGAGGGTTGTTGTGTATGACTAAATCCCAGCATTCGGCTATAAATGAGAAAACCTTCGGTCAGGATTGCCAGTAGCAGGTGTCGAACCGGCGACTTCCCAAATCGCGTGCCTTGCAGTTACACTGAGCCCTCTAAACAGTACCAAGCCAAAAGATGTATGACCTACCTACATTACAGAGCAATACTTCTAAATCGTACCAAAGTAGAGAGACAACTTTAAAAGAGAACATTATATCCATCTATAAATAAACATATTTTCAAACTACTGGTATTGTTGTTTCTTGTTGCTTCTCTTTATTGTGTATTACTTTCCATTTCATTTCATTTCATGTTTATTTATCAGCAACAGGGCATTGCCCCACAAGTGCGATACAATAAAAAAATAAAAAAATACCTATATATAATAACAAAAAACACAAGATACAAGATAATATTGGTATTACTTACTGATCAAGATGGCTCAGCGATAACACACGATACTCTAATTCAGGAGGTCACAGGCTCGATAACGGCTTTTGACAATCCTGGCTCAAGATTTTCGTTTTCCTCAGTCAGTAAACAAAAAACTGCCATTTAGTCCTATAAAATAGCCCTTTAACATTTCCTTAAATAAATAAATCAATTAATCACCCACTTAGTTACAAGAGCCAATTTTAAGTGGGGAATATTTATACCCTTTATTATGTGCTTCGTTGCTATGGCGGCTCGAAAGTATACCAACTACTTCCAACGATCTTTAGAACCAGTACGGAATAGGGATAATTTATCCCTGGGCAGGGTTCCTACGAACAATAGTATTATTATAATAGTGTATTATTATATAATTACTAAACTATTTTTAGCTGTAGTTTTAACGTGTTTTACAGAACATTCGTTTGAAAATATAATTTTCATTCATTAGAAAACGCAACTGTCGTCGTTGATTAGAATTTAGTTTAGTTGTGATGGTGAAGCTTTTGGTGAAGCTTTCTAAGGTGCCGAGATGGTGGTGAGTAACACTGTTATTCAACACTTTCTGTGAAATATTTCTCCTTTATTGCTGAGATACTGTTCTTTATTCTGCCAAGGCTGAAATCAAGCTTAGGGCTGCCCCGTCTAGAGCCGAGGTGGGTAGGTGAACCACTTTACCAAATGAGCGCAGTGTGGGCTGAGAGCAGCGCCCGTTGCCATAGGGACGGCTAAATTATTAAAACGAACGAAATCATCGTTTGGATTCCACTGAAAAGGGAGAATGAGAAAATTCTGTTTCGACTTCAGTCTATGAAAACCCAACGTGCTGACTAAAATATCGAATGATCGAATTGGACGAAGAAAGTATATGTTCACAAATATTGTCAGAGTTAATTATAAAATTCAAATAAATCATTAATGTTCTTTCATATTAAATAAAAAAATAAAATAAAAAAAAATCACATTTAGAGTCTACCCACTCAGTAACTAAACTGATTTGCAGTAGGGGACTTAAATTTAAAGTGACTATACCAACCCTGTAGGCTTCGAACACCATCGACGAGTGAGCATAACATTACATAACATTACTTGGACCTGTCTCAAAATGTTATACGCATCACAAAATAATATTTCTTTCTCATTCATGTGTAAAATAATATTTCCAATAGCGTCTTAATTTTAGTGTGTATCGATATCATAGCGTATTTTCATATCATTATCATTTTGTTTACCAGGAGGATCATTTTTAATAAAATGTGTGTAAATAGAACGAAAAATATGAACTATTCTTCGCGCGCTGGTATTCGTGGCAAAGCATTGACGTAACGTCAGAAACAGATGTGTTCTTCACATCAGCAGTGCTCATTTCACTGCTCTCCTCTTCATATTTCGCGCTTTTTACAACTTTGTTTTAGTATTTACTGACATTGATAGTAAACGTGAGAGTACAAAACTATTACATTAACATTAATTGTAACTATATAACTTTTACATTTACACCATAACAGTTTAATAACGAAATTTCGGAATGAAAATGTTCGTCTATTTACCGCATAGCAGTACAATATACCATAATAAGAAGAAAAAATGTTACACACAAAGGCTGGGAAAACAAAGGGAAGCAACACTGTAGATACGGTAATGATAGAATGATTGAATAACACACACACAGTAGTTTTAAAGGAAATAGAAACACGGCTTTACAAACTTACAATAACCTCACGTCCACGCCATTACTGGTGCAATATTATTTGCTTACTCACGCGCATTTACAAAATGTTTGGCTTTATTTTAATGCTTAAGTTAAAATTAAGTTTTGAAATTCCCACCTATCAGATTTCATTGAAAGTAGTTCAGTTATGGACTTTGACAGACAACTTAACTTTGATAGTGATTATTATACCAATATATTATTTACCAGGGATGAGTATTTCCTTGAAGCTATCTTCTCCCAAAATGATGGAAGCCGTCTCAACGACTATCAGATTCATACAACTAATCAGCGACCTTAAACTGGGATGACAATAATTATACAGTCGACTGTGAAACATTCCATCCACACATAAAATATGTATTTATTTTTAGAAAGTCAATCCTATTTATATATAAAAATTATGGAAATATATATCATACACATATATTTAATATAGAACAAGCTAAGACGTCACGTAGGCCTATGCAAGAAAACGGCTCCTTGAGCACAACCTATGCTATTTGCTATAGGCAATAGGGGAAACCACAGTCTTCAATCAATATTATACAATCAAAGTACCAATAAAATATGATAAGCTCGTTCATATGAGAATTATTTTACAAATATAACAAATATGAGTTGCGGTTATACCGTGAAAATACGCACCCTGTGCAACTAAGTGCAGGTTGTGAATATTCGTTCAGTGCACCTCCTGTTTAGGATTGGTTTTATTTCTTGGATAAACTGACAGCTTCCTATTTTTCAAGAACTCTTACAGTTGCCGAAATCCGATCGTTGTTTTTTTTGACCTGAGAGAAAAAACAAACACGCATTGTTGAATTTTTTATTTTGATGTATGTATTGTTATATTATTCCTCGTCTCACTTATGGTAGCTTTGGTTGTTATGGACCAAAATGTGTGTTTACTAGTTAAGTAACAAAACACAAACAAAACGAGTTCCATAAAAGTTTAATGTAAAACTGTTCGAAAACACCTGTTTGGATTACCGGTGTCTAGGATTGAAGATGTCTATAATTTGTGTCAACTGCTGTGACTGGGCGGAATGCGCAGTCGAGTTAAGTAGGTATGTGATTTGTTTATGGTTGCTATGGAGTTTGTTCTTCTCATGGAAAATAGCATGTAATGAAACAATTCCATAGCCACAAATCATGTACTTGGCTTGACACTTGACTCTGCATACGGACCTAAATTTTAAAGATTTGAATTATGATTTAAATTTTTAAATTTTATACAAGAACCGTATTGGATGTTTAAAAAAGATTATTTTATTAAATTATTCAACTATACATTTAGGTTGTGACATGTCGATGTGTTCTGCGCGAGATTTCGTATGGCTTGTCCAATGTCCATCACGTATCATCCGTGATGCGAGGGGAAGAGTAGCGAGTACACTGTACACTGTACACTATAGCCGCATAGTTCCCACGTGACGTCACAGCGGCCATGATTGCGACACAATTGATGAGGACTAATCCTAGATCATTGGCAAATACTATTCAAATTTGATAAATAACCCTAATTTAGAATTTAAAAAGTAAACATAAGTAATACAAAAATAAAAAATTACGACACATACTAATTGTATTTTAAAAAACACGCTGAATTTAAAAGAACTAAGAATTTCTGTGTTCTACCACAACAGCCTTCAATTGTTTCTCCATGGCAACGGCAAAGTTTGATCACATATGTGGCCGCCACGCGCAAAGATGTGACGTACGCGCAAGCTATGAATAGCGTGCTGCAAACATCAACACAAAGCCGTAATGGTAATAATTACTTCATTTTTACTTCGCATATTCAGATAGATATATGAACCAACAGCTTACCTAAAAGTGGACAAATCTTAATCAAAATGAAACCCTAAAGAAGCGAGTCCACCTTGCTTGATTACATTGTTTATTTTTTAACTTTTACATTATGTACACTACACTATTACACTTGTAAATAAATCAATGTTATGGGGAGGCGTAACAAGTGCACAGAGAGCGTTGCGAGCGATCCGGCCAACGGTCATTGAATGTTGGATACACACAACTTTCAACAATAGGAATTTCTAAGTCTTTGGAAAGACTACTTGACTTCTTTGGAATCTTTGGATATAAGTAGTGCACTGCCTCCTCAATGGGGTTTCGGTTAATTCTAGCAGGCGGAGATCAGTGGCCGGAACGCTCGCAGCGCTGCAGGTAGTCGTTTGTTGTACGCCTCCCCATTGCTAAAAAAAGGTAGCTGGTGGCTCTTGTACACTTATGATTGATGCATCGTATTCAGACTAAAGGAGTAGGGTACTACCTTCATGAGGGTATTCAGAGTGGCGCTTTAGATGCGTAGACCAATCAGGTGACTGCTTTGATGCGCTCCACGCGAAGACGCGACGCGCGAAATTGTCCCAGAATGCATCACGGTTCACCTGGTTGTGCTAGACTAGACGTAACCTCAAACGAATGTTCTAGCAAGAGAGTATTTCTGCCCGTACACATTTTCTCTGTATAAGAACTCCTTCCAACATTTCGGATAATCTTCTCACGCCTTTTTTCCATAATATTTTTATTTATGAAGATGGATGCCAGAAATTTTGGCCTTGTCTAAACTTATATAAAACCATTTTCCTTTTTCCCTACGTATTCTGACAGGTAGACCGAGGGCTCCATATATATTTTAGATACTGATAAATTGCAGCGAAAGATAAAAGTTCTATTCTACTTTATTTGAGGTTAGAAAATTGCGCGTAACACTGAATACAAAACATGTAGGCCTATGATTGTATACCTATTGCCTACAGTGTTCGTAGTCCACCAATTTATTGTAATATCCCCCACATCATGAAAACCACTGTATTGTGACTATGCAACAATATAGATTTTTACCGATAGAGGTAGCTCAGCGGTAAGACGTGAGACTAATTTGGGAGGTCGCCAGTTCGATTCCGGCCACCGGCAGTCCTGACTGAAGGTTTTTTCCGCGAGGTTTTCCTCAGTCGTAAAGGCGAATGCTGGGATTGAGTCCTACTATCAGCCCTCGAACATTCCTTCCCAACTGTCCAAACACCCTAATAACCTAGGCAGGTGAAGCTGGTATGCACCCTATACCAGGTATTGCTACGAAAAATTATTATTACATAGATTTATATGTCAACAGCCCCAGAGTTAGAACCAGTGTCTTGACATGAGTGCTAGATTCAGCGCGCTGTCTATAACACCAAGACTTGATCATTGTGCTGGCTGCAGTGAGTTGCAAGTGTTGCGAATATTAAATTAATATTGCCTGGATTCACTTCAGTTCCGTGTAATATGAGAGTCAATCTACTACAAAGAAAGAATATTATGTTAAAACATTGCACACATTTTTTCTAGATTATAGAACCAAACGCGTAGCATACGTCACTAACAAATAGGTGGGGGAAATAAATTACCTGTTATTTAAACAACAGAAACCATCTTGGAAAAAATGTATATTTCAATCTGTTGTTATTTCCTCTCTCTCTTGACGCTTACCCCACATCAACCCCACGACAAAGATAATTAGGGCTTATATGAATATATTGTAGGAGAGGGCTTTTCTATATAACTTAGCAACACTGAAGGACGAATTAGTATTTAAATATATTGATAACTAAGGTTATTTTGAAAAGGCTGAAAAGGCTTTTGAAAAGTTATTTACATACGTCATAATTAATAAGTACCTAACTAAGATAGTGTTTTATATCTATGGCTGATGCTCTTCTAGTTTATCAACGCAGTGAACTGTGCCAAAAATGTATATTGGAAAAGCGATAAAGGTAATGCAAATTAACCATTTTCTAAATATTTAATACTAGGTATTGATAGATAGTTAGGGAATTATTAGTTAAGTAATTGAAGCAACGTTCTTGAAATAATTTTAGGGGTGAGAAGTTTCGTCAAGCTTATATTTAGATGTCTATCTAGAGAGAGATGGATTCAAAGTAAAAGCACAGAGTAAATTGCCGAAATGTAGGCGTTCCGTTCGCCTCCGAGAAACTGTGTAGAGTACAACAATTACAAACATAATCCCGTACAGGGTGGATATTGTAGTCCGGACTGCGCAAAGTATTAGCAATCGATGGCTGAAGGATTCAACTTCCAGTCCTTCACATGAGTTGTCGTCGCATACCCGTCGAACGAGGCGTCGTTTTGCGAGGGGTTCTCGCGTTGGTCGGGAGGGGTAAGGGGTGTAGGAGGGTGGGGGAAGGGGGGAGGGAGAACGAAACGAGGAGCGCGGGAAAAAATTGTCAGTAACCTAGCAACGAAGCTCGTAGCCGCGAAATTCAATAGCCCAGCCAAGAGCGCAAAGAGGAACTTTACTACCGAGCGTCACCATAGCAACCACCAGAGTGCTCTGGGGTCTAGGGGAACCCCCGCGGACTAGTTCCAGAGTTCGCCGACCGAGCGAGAAGCGCCACCGTCGCATAGACGTTGAAAAAAATAACTAATGTATTTTAAACTCGAGATAAAGTTCGATTCAAAACATAATGTTTAATGAATGAATTAGTTGGGGTAGAATTTAGTTTCTAGATATAGAATTAGTGTTTGCGATTAACAAATGACGAACCGAGAGGTTTTAATGGACTCATTAAAACATGAAACTAGACGAACTTTGATCGCTTCAGACCGAATATTTGTCCCGTTTCTCACAGACCCACTGTGCATGTAGTGCGTCATTTCCTATAGCTATTTTCGTCTTTGTTAAGTCAAATCAATACAATACAAAACCTATTTTTGTTAATCACTCTTGAAACCTCCGTGAAGATTAAAATGAAAGAATCACGTCTACGCCGTCCTATAAAGTTACCCAAACATATGTTGATATGTTAATCCAGAATTGTTAATCGTACACTAAAAAAACTATTAAATACAAATCGCAAAGTTCGAAAAATTGGTTTAGGTAAACAAAACGTGAATTGGTTCACCGTTGACTGTATCGCGAGGACCTCTATCATGGTAGTATGTTCAACCATGCAGCCATGGAGAATAGCGCTTGATCAACGCAGCAGCCCAACTGTTCACTTAAAATTGTACCTCTCTCTTTGATGTATATTTTCAAATTTTGGTTTCAATCATAAACTTCATTAGTGAACGCCAGCACCAGGCTTAACTTTCTATCAAATGTTCCAACCAACCTAGCTCACATTTCTGTTTCCAGGGAGCGCTCGAGACTGCGACTGCGCGCGCCGCTCAGCATCACTGCCTTCTAGAGTTACTACCCAGCGACGCGCCCACCCACTCCGGACATTTTGTCGTACTCGTACACAACAACTGACTCACTCAATGCGAATAGTGTTATACCCCTTCTACACTAGACAATTAACTGATGACAATTAGCGTGCTATACCCTCAATCATGATCCAACAATATCTCTTGCCCGTCATAGAGACATTGTGCAAACCAAATCAAGACATTTACCCTGTTTACATGGCGGACTGAGTCCGGTGCTGAGTACGGTCCAGGCCATGTAAACACCTAGAAAATGGGACCGAACCGACTGGGTCCGGTCCGCCAAAAAAGCTAGACCGTACCGAAAGACCAACTCAGTCCTATCATGTAAACGGGTAGAACGTACTGACTGAAGAACTGGAACTTTGAACGAACGCTGTTTGCAGGTGAATAAGATGGAAAATGATTGTAGTTGCCATCAACAAAAATCAAGTAAAATATTTATATCAACTTGTAACCTTTTGTTCGCCGGGATGTATCTTTAAATTCATTTTATATGGCAGAAGAAAAAGGTAGGCTTATGTAAGACCAAAACGAACAAGTGTGGCGCGAGACCGAAATCAAGTTTGGGTACACAGTTTAATATAAACGAAAGCGGCCATGACAGTTCTCAGTCTGGTACTCAGTACGGTCCGCCATTTAAACATGATCAATGTCCAGTAAGACATATTTTTCTACAGTTGCCTCAACATTCTTCTAACCGACAATGGCACCAACTTATTTTCTACTTCTCTAGTTCCTACCCTCTAATTAAACAGGTCCATTAGGGATAATTTATGACCTTTGGTTGGTTACCTGGAACAGTGAGCGTAGCCAATAAGGCTTGTCCGTCCACTGCATTTATAATGTGTGAAAGAAAGCCAGGAAGGTTGATTTTCGTTGAATCAGCGGGCATGAAAGGGGCAGTAGATAAGGATATGAGGTCGGTATGCGACTGCTTACTTTGGGGCTAGTTAGTTGACGGGTAGCACGTTAATTGACGCCAGTTGATTGACCTGTGTAGAAGAGGCATTGATCTCGGTTTCATTGTAAACAGATTACAAATACAAAACATACAAATATGTTATACGTATACAAATACGTAATGTAATGTAATACAATTGATGTAATTAATTAATAATGTAATTTAATGTAATGTAATGTAATACGTAATGTCATTTTGTAATATGTATACAAATATTAAAACATTTCTTATTGACGATTGTGCTACCCCTTTGCATCAGATTATTTCCTATTTCCATAGAGTAGGGATTCCTCACCAGCTCCAGCTGTTGCATCTTGCAAGTAGATATTTAGTGAACAGACATCGGGAACTATTGTGTTACTTGTATTTTAACAACGTATCGTAGAAGCATCTAAAGTGGTTCCACAGCAACCTTGTGAATTCTGACGTCATAGACGAGTCGGAGCCAATCAGCAGGTGGCGTTTTAAATTCTATATAAAATTAGTTCATCCACAAGGTTGCTGTGGACGAGTTTAATATTTTGGTATCTAAGTTTTATGTGTTCACAGTTTACATATCATCCTTTCACACTCGTTTATTAGCCACCAAATGCCACAGGTGACGTATATAAACAGACAATACTCATCTACTATTCATTATTTATTCTTTTACATACTAATTAAAAATTTTTGGTCTCCAGAAAATTCAATTTAAGCCAATTTATTTATTTACATTATGTTAGAATTTAAAAATCATTTCCGTTGAGTTTGATTTATTCCTCCCCCCTCCCTCTCCCCCCCCCCCAAAAAAAAAACAACGAGTAAAAGAAAAAACAGCAAAAGCAAATTATGTTATTAAAGGCCGAACAAACTTTTGATTTTGATGGTCATGGTTCAAGGACATGTTCATAGCAAAGATTAGTTCATAGTAGAAGGTTAAAAAAACGTATTTCAAATGGGCTGAGTATAGGCCCCTCAAAATAGACAAGACGCATTCTGGTGGCAAGAAAATAAACTACTATAAGGATGAGTTTATCTGTCAATTGTTCATTGTTGCTTTATTGTTAAATCATCAATGGCGCAGATAAGGGTGTTGCTTAGCAGCGCTATTTATGTGTTAGTTTGAGTCTCCAATAGTTACGAAGTACGAAGGTATCAAAACCGCAGACACGTGCATTGCGGATGCCGACAAACAGTTTTGGGAATATTGTTATCCTCAAGATAGCATTTCGAGTGTTCTGGTCAAGGGAGGCACTAAATTATTAATAGTAATATGATTAATAGTTACTTTTATTATATCAAAAAAAAATAAAAATAATGAAGAAAAATGGTATGAAATAATGTTTACCCGCAAAGCAATCATACTCGTAATCGGTATACGAGGGAATGTAGTGTGGTTCATGGCCAAATAAACAAATTGTTACAAGCCAATCCACGGAATAAAAAATTAAAACAACTGAGAATATCTCCTTGATACAACATCAGGGGCCGCTAGGAAGACGCGGCTCATCGTTGCGTCACCCCTCATGCACCTGCCCTGTCAAACCACCGCCGACTCGATATAGTTTCCACACACGCTTTCTCCCGAGCACGACTTTCACTCGGCAGACTAGCCCACTCGGCACTCACTACCTGTTGAGCCTTCCTCGTGCAGCATTGCCAACCGTCCAGAAGAAACTAGATTGGTTCCAAGCCATTGCTTTTTAAAATGTTTCTTTCGTGCTTCCCTTGCGTTACCCAGTGGGTGTTGGAACTGCAGCATGCTTGTCTGGCGCTGCCGGCGGTGCCCACTGGGTGTTGGAACTGCAGTCTGCTTCTCTTGCGCTGCCGGCGGTGCCCATTGGGTGTTGGAACTGCAGTCTGCTTCTCTTGCGCTGCCGGCGGTGTTCAGTGACTGTTGGAACTGCGGCCTGCTTCTCTTGCGCTGCCGGCGGTGCTCAGTGAGTGTTGGAACTGCAGCATGCTTGCCTTGCGCTGCCGGTGGTGCCCAATGAGTGTTGGAACTGCAGTCTGCTTGCCTTGCTGTGCCCAGTGGGTGTTGGAACTGCGGTCTGCTTCTCTTGCGCTGCTGGCGGTGCCCAGTGGATGTTGGAACTGCAGTCTGCTTCTCTTGCGCTGCCGGCGGTGTTCAGTGGGTGTTGGAACTGCAGTCTGCTTGTCTTGCGCTGCTGGCGGTGCCCAGTGACTGTTGGAACTGCAGTCTGCTGATCTTGCGCTGCCGGCGGTGCCCAGTGAGTGTTGGAACTGCAGTCTGCTTGTCTTGCGCTGCCGGCGGTGCCCAGTGAGTGTTGGAACTGCAGTCTGCTTCTCTTGCACTGCTGGTGGTGCCCAATGAGTGTTGGAACTGCAGTCTGCTTGTTTGGCGCTGCCGGCGGGGCCCAGTGAGTGTTGGAACTGCAGTCTGCTTGTCTTGCTGTGCCCAGTGGGTGTTGGAACTGCAGTCTGCTTGTCTTGCTGTGCCCAGTGGGTGTTGGAACTGCAGTCTGCTTGCCTTGCGCTGCCGGCGGTGCCCAATGAGTGTTGGAACTGCAGTCTGCTTATCTTGCGCTGCCGGCGGTGCCCAGTGAGTGTTGGAACTGCCGTCTGCTTGTCTTGCGCTGCCGGCGGTGCCCAGAGAGTGTTGGAACTGCAGTCTGCTGGTCTTGCGCTGCCGGCGGTGCCCAGTGAGTGTTGGAACTGCAGTCTACTTTTCTTGCGCTGCCGGCGGTGCCCAGTGAGTGTTGGAACTGCAGTCTGCTGGTCTTGCGCTGCCGGCGGTGCCCAGTGAGTGTTGGAACTGCATCATGCTTGTCTTGCGCTGCCGGCGGTGCCCAGTCAGTGTTGGAACTGCCGTCTGCTTGTCTTGCGCTGCCGGCGGTGCCCAGAGAGTGTTGGAACTGCAGTCTGCTGGTCTGGCGCTGCCGGCGGTGCCCAGTGAGTGTTGGAACTGCAGTCTGCTTGTCTTGCGCTGCCGGCGGTGCCCAGTGAGTGTTGGAACTGCAGTCTGCTTGTCTTGCGCTGCCGGCAGTGCCAAGTGAGGGTTAGAACTGCATCATGCTTGTCTTGCGCTCCCGGCGGTGCCCAGTGAGTGTTGGAACTGCAGTCTGCTTGTCATGCGCTGCCGGCGGTGCCCAGTGAGTGTTGGAACTGCAGTCTGCTTATCTTGCGCTGCCGGCGGTGCCTAGTGAGGGTTGGAACTGCAGTCTGCTTGTCTTGCGCTGCCGGCGGTGCCCAGTGAGTGTTGGAACTGCAGTCTGCTTGTCTTGCGCTGCCGGCGGTGCCCAGTGAGTGTTGGAACTGCAGTCTGCTTGTCTTGCGCTGCCGGCGGTGCCCAGAGAGTGTTGGAACTGCAGTTACTTTGTACCGGAACTTATGTGTGTGAGTACCACACGGGGCTTTAATTCAGAATGTCTATGGTTCAATTCCGACTTTTGGTACTGAACTGAACTTTTTAATGCTTTCCTCAGTCATACGACGATTGCTGAGATTGAATCCAACCATCAGCCCTTGGACATTTTAATGTATCCATCCTTCTCATTTTCTACTATTCACTACCCTAACGTACGTAGTGACCATAAGAGTTGCAAGTTGTCTTTTGGTAGGTATCCTACAAAACTTTACCATTTTTATTTAGTTTGACTGCGTTCTTTCAAAAAAATATATTGTATCTATTTTAGAACATTTTTATTCCCTTGTCTTAATGATGACGTCACCCGTCACGTCTTGGTTCGTACAGCAGCTGAAACCGCGTCGCTCGAGGAAGGACGACAATTCGATCTGATTGGCTGAAAGACAAAGCATCTCTCCTCACCTAGAAGTACGTCATTCATTGTAAACTCCATATCCGACCCGAATACTCCGACGCTCTCATCCTCATCATCTGCTCGAACTAAGTCGGACCCGAGCGACCTCTGCAATCTCCTCGACTGTTGATTGTTGTAGGTGAGGTGACCGGGGTCAATAGCCTGAACAACGCCCCCCCCCCCCCCTCCCCCTCCAACCCATACCTGGGTACTCTGCCCATGGACGTCTTCGTTACAGGCAGCGTATGGCCTACGCTGTTTTCCTTGCCAGGTATCAATATCAATTAGTTTCAAGAGTTTGAATTTTTATCCGATCGTTTTTCTAAAACGTAAATAAAAGCTTGCAATAACAATTATTAGCAAGGTATTTTTTGTATGGAAAATAAACAAATATATATATATATATAGTATGAAAACATTCTTACGGTGAAACCAATCCAACGTTTATTTATATAAAATAATAGTCAACGTTTCGACGACTGTAGAGTCGTCCTTTTCATGACATACAAAAACAAATAAAAAACCACAACAACCAAAACCAGTTGTTCAGAATGTTTTCATATACTATACATTATGCAACCAACAAAATCTAAAAAATCATATATGATATATTTTAGAGCACTAAATGGCAGTTTCAATTCAACACAAATTTCAGATCCACCTGCTTTTGTTTCGGTCGAATTGTCAGTGACGTTTTGTATACGTTGTGCGATCCATGGTGCGATGCGCCACACACTAGCTGCGTTCGCCTGTCTTACACTGGGTTGGGTCCTACAGTGGCCAGTGTAGCAAAGCGCCTGACACGAGCATTTAGCTTGTGTAAAAATATCCTGCACTGGCTACACTAGTGTAAGTTTTCATTACAGGCGAATGCAATAAAAAATATTTACACTTACTTACACCGGTCGGTACAAAATAACGATTCAGCACTGACACTCATTTACTTTAGTGTAGAGTGTAGGACAGGCGAACGAAGCTAATAATTGTGTTTTTCTCCTCTTATGCCAACAAAACAACACAAATATTGAGGATACCTAGATGTCGCGATTCATCCTTGTTCGGTTTTAGAGAAAAATGTAATTCATAAGGCAAAATTGCCACTGTGTATTCGTAAAAATAATGGTGGTAGGGCGGTCAACCCACGAGGTTGGGGGGGGGGGGGGGGGGGGGGC